>JARYGA010001352.1:0-146344 GCA_030545235.1 Helianthus tuberosus | reverse complement strand
CTATGCTTTGAATTTTGTATAAAACATGGTATTTAATTTGTATGAACAAGTATTTTTTTTTTTTGTAAGTATAAAATCCCTGGTATGTAGCAAATAAGGAAATAAAGAGATCACCAATGGTTTGCAAGACCATTGATATGTGTGAAGTGCCGTAGGAAGACTCAAACCTAGCGGATTTTGCGTCCGGCTCAAAGTCACCCCGAGGTCCGTTCTGTTGGGCCTGGGGCTGGGCTCACTACACCCAGATAGATCTACCGCTTACGACCCTCGGTCCTACAATGGGGATTAATGGCCTCCAGTTCCCGCCTACCCACTCACATGATCTAAGTAGTAACCCTCCTTAAGCTAACCATACCATGTATAAAAGTATCCGTAATTACTATAATATGTATTCCACCCCAGCCACTAAGGCTGAACCTCCCCAGCCACCCGGCTGAACCTCCCCAGCCACCCGGCTGAACCTCCCCAGCCACCCGGCTGAACCTCCCCAGCCGCTAAGGCTGACTCCCTAGTTATGAAAATCGTTCGCATTTCGAAAATACGCATTTGTTTTATAAAAACCGGTATGTTTAGTATAAACCTTTCGTAAATCATTTGAGTTCCTCGAAATCCATTTGTAATATGATTTAGTAATACGAGTTTTGCGTTTGTTCAAAACTTTGTATGTTTTTGCAAAACGTACTTTGTCTAAAAATATACAGTCTTCGTTTATCGAAAACTTTGTATGTTTTTTAAAATCGTGCATGTCTTTCCACCCCGAAAACATTTACAAAAATGTAAAACAGTAAAAAGTGGGGGTTATGAACTCGCCTGAATATTCCCTGTGTAAAGCTAGCTAATTACGACCTCGATGATGTCGTTTCCAAGACTTGACTTGCTAGCGTGCATTCTACAATATTCCTAACACGGGATACCTAATAAGTTTCTAAATAAACGCAGTATCTAAACTACGTGTCATCGAGCTCTACCGAATCGTTAATCGAACGATTCAACGGTAAGTTGTTACTTAATGAAAATGACTAAGTTGAACTTTGTTTAGTTTCGCTTAATGTCGTAAGTAATCCATAAGTCTCGAAAAGACTTGATTCTCGAGAAATTTAAAAACAAATAAATATTTATATAAAAATATAAATATGTCGTTGTTATTGCGTTAGCCGTCTCGAGAAGTCGTATGTGTATAAAAGAGTATTTATACGAAAATAGTATATGACAAACTCGTATTATACATCGCGTTTGATATTTGAAGTAAATTTGTAAACCATATTTACTTTGTAAGCCGAATAAGAGTCGTTGGAACTTTGAAATAAGGAAATAAATTATATTCATCCTCATAAAAGAAGTCGTGTTGTTCGATTGTTAAAATAAATATACAATATATTTATTTTTATGAAAGGGTCGTGTTGTTTGCCGTTTGAAGTAAATACATCAACTATATTTATGTTATAAGACGAAATCATGTCGTTGAAAGTAATATACACCTGTATTTTGTTTTATAAAAATCATTTGTAGTCGATCGGTCCTGCTTCATTTTATTAATAAAACGTAATTATTTTACGGATTTTCTCGAAAAACGGGCAGAGTTTCCACTGTTTTTGGACGCCCCCGACAACACAAGTTGTCGTTATTTATCAAGATTCAACAAGTTTTCAAACAAATATTCATAAACACAAGTTATAAAACATGATAATATATGAAACCGCAAATATACTTACGATTTTAACATTCGGTTCGAGAGCTCGTTTGTCACATGTAAATAAAATTATAAAGATAATGTAATGAATTCACGACTTTAAACTATTACCACAACTCTCGCCGAGTCGTCGAAGCATGGACTGAGTTGACCGAGTCGACTCACCGATTTGACTTGGTTTGACCGAGTCAACCCAAACCGCTTCACACCCGACCCGTGCCGACTGACTCGAACCCAACTGTCGACTGAGTTGACTCGGTTTGACCGAGTCAAACCGAGTTGAGCCAACATTAGCCCGAACACCGAACCCGAGCCGCACCGAACCACCATCCAGAATCTGACTGGGACCTGTGCTTGAACCGTAGTGAACCCGCACAACAAAACAAAAAAAAATCATCAGCCGCTTATGAACATCGTTTCTATCATCAACAGTAGCCAACATAAACAAAATCATCATCATCACCTTCAGTTTGCAAGAAGTAAGAAGAATGGAAGGTGATTACCGGGATATTCGTCGGACCGAGACAAGGACCGCCGGTCCGAGTCAAGGACCACCGGTCCGAGATGCAACCGCCGCCGCACTCCACTGCCACCGCCGCTCACGGCGGTGCTGCTCCTTCTCCGGCGCTCTCTCTCTCATCTCGATCTCTCTCTCGTTTCTCTCTCCTCTCCCGCTTGAAGCATTGACCGGCACCACCCACCACAGCGCCGCCGCCTGTGGTGGTGGTGGTGTTGCTGCTGTAGTCCGCCACCACCTGAAGATGGTGGTGGTTGGCCGATTATCAGGGGGGTAAAATAAGTGGGTTGTGTGTGAGAGATAAAAAGGAGATGCTCCAAATTTGTTGTGGGTGTTCAGTAGAAAATCGAGAGAGAGAGGATGTTTGAAGATGAGTCTCCATATTTTGTTTTTGTTTGTGTGTATAAGTGTTGTCTGATGTATGTGTATTAATAGAGTGAGGGAAGGTTAAAAAGTTTTATTGTCTTTTATGTATTACATTTAGGTCAGACATTTTAACCTTTGATTCTAAATCTCTTGAAGAGATTTGTAGAGATTATGTAAATCTCTGAGAAGATTTTGAGAATATCTTGCATAGATTTCCAAGATTTAATTTATTATATGCGGGTTTAGGCTTGTGGGTTTTGGGCTTGGGCCCATGGCCCACAAGCCCATCTCATGTGAAAGTGACCCGTAATTCATACGAGATCCGTTGTCAATTCCTGAACTTCGTTTAACGTGAAAAATTAAAATACACAAAAGTACGGTCGGTAGACGTTGTTTGCACGCCCGTTCGTCGATTACGGTAATAATTGCGAAAAATTCCATCGTTGCCGTCCTTAATCCGTTTTTCGATCCGGTTTCGACTGTAGTCAATAAAATTTAATTACGAAGCTAAAATATATCGTAAAAATATAAGTTTCGAAGGTGACAGGCGTCTCCGTCGCTTCCGTTTTGTTGCCGATGCTTTTCCTACCGTCGCGTTTTTAGTCCACGTTTGCATTTGTGTCACACGGAAGCCCAATAAATTCACAAAATAAATTTCGTAAGCGTAAAATATTCGTGGAAAGTCCGTATTTATCGACGTTTTCCGTATTTTGCACGGTATCAGTTCGTTGTCGCGTCATGTTCAGCCGATTTCCCGTAAATCACCACACGCGCACTGTATAATCAAATAAACGTTCCTTGGCTCTCCAAGGGCCTAATAAGTTAATTTGCGCTGTCAACACTATTTATTATTGCGTTAATTACCTGTTAATCACGTAATTAAGAGCCGTAAATCACCGGTTGTCACACCCCCCAACCCCCCAAAAACCTAAAAAAACCTAAACCATTGTAAATGTTCATGTAGAGTAATTTTGGTCGTGTAGGGTAATTATCAAAATTGTAGGGTAATTATCAAAATTACACTAAAAGCTAAAAACTAAACCATAAAGTTAAACCCCATAACTAAATGCTAACAAAATTAAGGGCTGTTTGTTAGCCTCTGAATGGTCATTAAGAGGCTACCTCTTAATGGAACCATTAAAAATTTTACCAATGAGAAGGTAGAAGAATGTGACATGTGATGATTTACCATTCAGAGGTTACCTCTTAACCATTCAAACTTGAGGTTATCTCTTATTCATTCAGAAGTTTTAAACCATTAAGAGGTAACATCTGAATGGTTATTAAGAGGCTACCAAACAGCCCCTTACTCTACAAGACATTTTCCAAAATTACTCTACAGAAGTCAAAATTACTCTACAGAAGTCAAAATTACTCTACTAGAGTAATTTGATAATTACCCTACATTTCCCAAAATTACTCTACAGATGCTCAAAATTACTCTACAAGACACTTTTTGTTTTTTCCCCAGTAATTTTGAACTTGCTGATAATTACCAAAATGACACCGCCACTTTTTGCTTTTTCCCTCAATGCGTACGTTTCGTACGTTAATATTATTTTTATTTGATCCTTTACCGTAATCCAAAATACATAACAAAATCAAGAATAATACTAAAAGGATCATAAATAATCCTACAGCTTATTTGCAAATTGCAAACATGGATGCGAAGTTTAAATAATACGAGAATTAATGAATTGAAGTTATCTACTGGGCCTTAATTTCATACAAGCATACAACCCATTTGAATTAATTCTGTTATTAATTTTTAATGTAATATAGTTTCACACAAACATATATATCTATAATATGTAAAACAATATAATTAACAAAATCGTACGGTTCGGTCCAGTTTTATATGGTTGGTTTTTGGTATAAACTGAAAACCAAACCGTTTGCTACGGTTTGAAAATTTTCAAACCAACCGACCGAAAGTTAAAGAAAAAATCCGACCGCTAAACCAAACCAATGACCGGTTTGGACGGTTTCACGGTTTGAAACTGAACCGTGAACACCCCTAAGCAGGATGTTATTTATATATCAACTCGTATATGGAGGTTTTACCATAGCCCCGCTTGGTAAAACCACTATCGAGCCGGGGGTTTCACTGGATGCAGTCTTACCAGTCATGTCTAAATCTTACCCTCCTCAGACCCTACCTTAGCTTTGCAATTGGTGGGATATACTGAGTATGATTATGATGATGATATGGAGGTTTTACCATCTAAAAAAATGTGCATGTGAAACTTATCTGAAGTATAAAAAATATATATATATATATATCAACTAAATATATAGCGCCTTGCGTACATGACGCGTGTTCTTTAACCATGGCTTTGGGGACCCGGTCGTCTTGATGCACCTCTCACTTAGAAAAAGCAACTCGTCATCAGATAAAGTCCTTACAATTCGAAAGAGAGCTCTCACATGGAAGATAAACTGGGACATCGTCACCTTTTAAAAATTATTTTATGAATTGATTTCACTCGAACAACACATAAAAACAAGATTGCAATGCTAATATATGTTTTTTCCGATATAGCCCCGCCAATGTAATATATGCATAAATTGTAAAAGATAAAGACGTGTATGGAAGAGATGAGAGATCAGTAGACTAGATTCAACGAAGGGAGCGAAGTAGATTAATAGCTGATTTTGGTAGATATGCTTTGAGCATGACGACATTTAGAATTAACGTGGCTTAATTAAATATAATTGTTGTTATTTTGTAACGAATTATGTCAAGTAATAATCCATTATATTATATTATATTATAGTACATATGAAAAAAAATAGAGGATGATTTAAATGTGAACACTAAATATTACGAGAACCGTAAGAACAAATGAAAAAACTATGAGAACTTGGTAAAATAACAATTCAAATTCAAATTTTTTTTACACTTATCATTATTATTCGAATACAATATTAGAAATTAAATTTACACATTTAAATTTACATGTATTTGTAAATAAAGAAAATTTACACATGTTTAAGTTTGTCATTTACACGTGTGTAAATTTATTGTATTTACACATGTGTAAAAAACTTATTAAGAGTGATTTTGAATAGAGAGAGCAATTATTTAAAGAGTAAATTCTTTTTTTAATATTGTATTTTTAATTATAATGATTGATTGATTTTTAATTATAATGAGGTTTGTATTAAAAAATTGATTAGTTTTTTCATTCGTCCTCACGGTCCTTGCAATATTTAGCATTCTCAAAATAACTCTCCTCTAAGAAAATATTTAATTTATTTATAAAAAGTTATTTAGTTATTAGTAAGCCTGCATGAAGTTTTAGGGTGCGTTTGGTTCGCAGGTATTCAATGGAATTAAAGGAATTGGAATCTTAAAACATCTTTTAAGATGTTTGGTTCATATAATTTATTGGAATCTCAATTCCAATTTTCATGTGTTTGGTTGACAATGAAATTGAATTAGAATTTGGCATTAATTCGTTCAAATTCCTTTAACTAAAGGAATTCAAAATCCTTCCAATAAGTAAATTCATTGGAAACTTTGACTGTTTCGACCAGCACCGTTTCAAGCCCCACCATTCGATCCGCACCGTTTCGACTCGAACCGTTTCGACTCGTACCGTTTCGACCCGAATTGGGGGTGGTGGGTGCGGGGGTGATGAATTCCAGTTCATTTGACAACCAACCACATCAAAAATGGAATTGAGATTCCCATTCTAGTTGGAATGTTTAAATTCCAAATATAATTCCTACACAAATTCAAGTTCTAATTCCAAAACATTTCGCAAACCAAACGCACCCTTAGGGTTTGAACCTTGTTAACTTATTTATGCTTTATGCTAATATATTTTATAAAAAGGATGCAAATATCATATCATGTTGAGGGGTCATTGAGTTCATATTGATAAATCCGCCGCTAAGTTATAAAAACAAGTGGAGCATAAAGAAATGATTATGTAGGGTTGAGCATGAGTCGGTTTTGTGCGGTTATCGCCAAAACAAAACTTATAAACAATTTTTTGGTTAAAAGATTTACATGGCTGTTATGTTTTGATTATAACCGGTTTGATTAATTCGAGTATGAAAAAAGATGGCTCGGTAGATTACGTTTTGATTAAACCGCCGATTTTGAACGTTAGTGGACTCAAACTAATTTCAATAAATAAATCCAATTATACCTTGCGTTAAATAAAATATGGACGATTGATCTTTATCATTTATAAAGGAGATAAAGTGACAACCTAGTATTTTATCTATGAAAAATAGTAACAAAACATTTTCGACATATAACACATTACTTGTGACCCGATTAACCGTACCATTAGTTGTTTCTCATAGTGTTTTCCTTCGCTTTTCATCATTCATGTGAGTTTGGAGCATATTTTGGGTGATGAAGTCATTCTTATCAAGAATTATTGTAAGATTCATATGTCGTGGAATCACAAATTCGACTACGATACAAAAATTAGGTTGCGTGGGAGTGAAAACGATGAACAATTATGGGAATCACCAACATGGTTACTAATTAAACCCAAACTGAATTAACCTAAACCTGATCAACCCGGCTGTGCCATTTGCAATTTTCGAACATTGTACAATTTCGTATTAAATACAATTTTGTGCTTTATTTACGAAATACGTAATCAAATGATCGAGCGAAACGATATTCATAACACTTCCGGAACAAAATCCGATTTAGACATGCCTTAACACCTTTATATAACTTAAATATTAGATTAAAGGGGTTAAAAATGTCAAAAATACGATAATACAAGTCCAGGGGCCAAAACTGCCAACAAACAAAACTTTTGCATTCTGAGGGCCTTACGGACCGTAATGTCACTCCCCCAAAATACCACATGCGTAATCACCGCGGAACGTATGACTTACCAGGATCCAAGCCACCAATCACATTGAACTACGAATAATAAATATTTAAATAAAGCATTCGATTCATTGCATAGGATAAATCCAAGTCATAAGTTAAAACCAAAGAAAACGTTCAGCGGAAGCATATAGTAAATTGTTAAACAACTGTTGCAAAATAAGTGTTCAAAACCAATGTATCAAATATCCAAGAGTCTCGATCCATGACCACTCCAACACTCCCAGATAGCAAGTCCATATAAAGAATCTAACGACCTGCAAGCATGCAGACAAGTGTGTCAGACGACGCTGGTGAGTTCAAAGTTTTGTTAACGCGTTTAGTTACCAGATATGAGTATAAGACAGTTCAATGATTTGATTTGATGTTGTTATTAACTCGATTACCGCAATGGCTACAAGATGTATTTGCCCAACTCCAATGCCTCTATCAAAGCATTGGTCAAGTGGTTAAGGTAATTAGTTCACGCCCGTCCTCCCCGGTACGGTGTGAGGGTGCCAAACCTAATAGCGCTATCAACTAATAACCTCGTTGCCTCCTGTCACACCCCGACCACGTAAAACAACAAAACATGGCGGAAACGTCGGGGAGTGTTGTAACAGAATCATTGTTTCACAACCATGGATTTAAACAATTGCGTTTTATTGAATTAAATGTATTACATTACATTGGAATTTGAAACAAAACATGAACAAATAGACTTTCATTGTTATTAAGTCACTAAGGCCTCGTCCATTCCTATGTGAGCGTACACAAATATCATCAACTATGGTACCTGAAACACATGTGAAAATACGTCAGCATAAAAATGCCGGCGAGTACATAGGTTTTATATGAGTGTCGGATCCATGGCTAGTTTACATGTTGCAATACTTAATTACAAACCTTGTTTTTGAAAAGTATAGTATTGCGACGTAATTAACCAACTCAAATCAAGTTGGTTATAATTTATAAAATCTCATAGCCATGATTCTTAACTCCAAAACATTTGTTTTATTAAATCAAATTGTAAAACATCTCATAGAAACTCGTTAATAAAACTCGTATGGTTTATATTATTCAGAAAACATCATTGAGTGATATCGTTTCAAAATCGTTTACCCAAGTGTTCTAGATAACGCAACGATATATAATGTGTTAAAAGCACTTATATATAGGAAGTACCAGCGGCGTATCCACCATGCTTTTAACACATTACTCCCGCCCCGTTACCTAATCACTTCCCTAACCCAATGGTTCAAACAGTTACAAATGGTTCACATAAATCAAACGGTTACAAATGGTTCACATACATCAAACGATTACAAATGGTTCACATACATCAAATAGTTACAAATGGTTCACATACATTCAACGATTACAAATGGTTCACATACATCCAACGATTACAAATGGTTCAAAACGTAAAACAATTGCGCTAGCATGTTAAGTGAACATACATAGCAAAACATAATGAAATCATGTACTAATAGTGTACTAATGAACATAGCAAGTATATGATATGAAAACATGGAAAGCATGAAAGTAACAAGTAGGCACATGTGTTCCACCCCAAAACAGTTGAAAACAGTAAAAGAAGGGACTATGTACTCACTTGAGGGTGCTTAGAAGTCTTGAATAACAGCCAAGCAAAGCTAGAAGGATCACGGAAATCAAACGGCAGCTAATATAGGTAACTACATTAATAACCGGACCTAAATCGGAAGATCGGATAGAATGAGGTTTCGTAAACCAAATGAGTATAGGAACTCATGTAATATGGTTTAACAAGGCCTACATTCCAAAAGAAAACCTAACCTAAGTGCTTACGACCCATTACGACCCGTTTAGGTAGCTTACGCTACTTTAACGCGTCGTTCGCGTAAAACGCGTTCGGATCGCCTAACTAGTCCTATGACAAGTATTATATGCCTTAACATGTCTAATAATGTTACCTAATCAGTTTAGATGTCAAAATTTAGGTTACATATGCTTAAAATGAATTTATGCGTAAAAAGGGCATTTTGGTCATTTTCCTAAGGCATATAAACTACCTATCATACAACTAACTAAACGAAGTGACCATAAGGTATAACCTCGGAAGGTTATTCCCTATACAACTATGGTCACCTAATGTGTTTGGTCGGATCCTAATGATCGACCAAACGGGTCGGGTTCGAAAGTCTAAGCGGTTGTTTAGACCGCTTACCTTTACGACCCTATATAAGCACTAAACCTAAAGTGACGAGCTAAACATGTTAAAACATGTTTAACAAGGTTTGAAAACAGGTTTGGTATAAAAAAAAACGGTTTTGATGCCCAAGAGTAGTTTGGTTACAAAATACGCATAAACGCGTATTCTGGCCGAAACTACGACTCGTCACTATGCCTAAATAACGTGGTAATCGGTAGGTATGGTCACGAGAGACTAAAACCATCGTGATTACGCTCACGTTATGAAGTTCAAACGAACTTCATGTTGACCATAAACTGGTCAATGCAGAAAGTCAAACAAAGTTTGACTTTCGTGCTAAAACGCATAAAAGAACGAAGGAATACTTACAAAAGGTCCAAGAATGGAGGTTTGATTCCAAATATTCTCAGGTATGAAGTGATAAACACATCAACTTAGAGAAATTTCAGAATCAAGTGTGAATAATGCAAATGAGGAATGTGGGTATTTATAGAAAGTGAAGAACCGTTAGGATCGTTCCTCGATAAACGAGCATCAATCTGGACTGTCCAAGTGGGCACAAGGTTTTGGAATACTAGGGGCGCCCCAAAACCATCAAATGGTATTGAAAAAGTTACAAAAAAGACCCCCAAGTTCAATCCCATTGCTGAAAAATGCTAAAAATCAATTTTCTGCCCAGATAGGGCTGTGGCGTCGTGCCACGGCAAAGGCTCATGGTGGTGGCGCAGCGCCACCATGTGCCAGCTCTAGCAATTTTGCCAAAATGGCAGAAATTAGTCCCTGTAAGCGAATAAACTTGATTTCGCCACACCAAACCCTCCAAAACTTATTTCTAAGTTATGTAAAGGTTATTTAAGGTATGTTAAGCCTATTTCACTCTTCCAGAGTGTTCGTTGCATTAAACTGGTTATATTTACGCATCAGTGCGCGTATAACCTTCCAGAAAGCGATTTAAAGCTTGAAATCGAACATGAATTGATATGTGCAAACGATACACATATTTTTACAATTCCCAAGTATGAAACACAATATTTCATAAGTTTGGTATTTGTTTGATGGTCACAGAGGCAAAGGTGTCACAGTCTCCCCTACTTTAGGAAATTTCGTCCCGAAATTTATTCGTAGGAGTCTGTCTGTGACGCTGTGTTAAATAATTGCCTTGCATGGAATCTAGGGTGTTTATCTATTTGCGTAGAATAACCCATCAAAGATTATGCAAGGCATAATCCTGTCATTTCTCTCAACGTACAATCTTTAAAAATGAAAATGAAGGAAAAATCAAGGATATTAATTTCCCTCGATGGATATTCTTCAGAAACAAAAATGAACGGAATGAGTCATTTTCCTCAATGGGTATTCTTCAGAAACGAAAATGAACGAATAATCAAGAATATTCATTTCCCTCGATGGATATTCTTCAGAAACGAAAATGAACGGAGTGAGTCAATTTCCTCAATGGGTATTATTCAGAAACGGAAATGAAGGAAAAATCAAGAATATTCATTTCCCTCGATGGATATTCTTCAGAAACGAAAATGAACGAAATGAGTCATTTTCCTCAATGGGTATTCTTCAGAAACGGAAATGAAGGAAAAATCAAGAATATTCATTTCCCTCGATGGATATTCTTCAGAAACAAAAATAAACGGAATGAGTCATTTTCCTCAATGGGTATTCTTCAGAAACGGAAATGAAGGAAAAATCAAGAATATTCATTTCCCTCGATGGATATTCTTCATAAACGAAAATGAACCGAATGAGTCATTTTCTTCAATGGGTATTCTTCAGAAACGGAAATGAAGGAAAAAGAAAAATCAGGGATATTCATTTCCCTCAATGGATATTCTTCAGAAACGAAAATGAACGGAATGAGTCATTTTCCTCAATGGGTATTCTTCAGAAACGAAAATGAACTGAGTCAACTCTAGACACATGACAAAACTTGCTGTGGTTTCTGTGCACTGAATTCCATAATTATGTATGCATCCATAATTACGTAATTCCTTGCACAGTCCGCACAGTTTGTTTTGTAATGTGAAGGGGAAGAAAATCAAACCAAACCTGTGATGAGTGTGACTAGACTATCATAGGGTCCTTTTAATTAAATCGACAAATGATCTCTTTATTAGACCACCAAGGAGTCTTTTCAGCTATATCATCACATGATATTCCTAACCAGATTTTTGGATCAATCTGTTTAACTAGACCACTCAAGGGGTCTAATTATGGAATAGTACATTATAATCCAAGGGTCTTTACTATTACGTAGAAGCCCATTAAGGATTTAAGGTAGTACCTTTGGATATCCTACTATGAATCCCTTATACGAAGATATGGAAGATTCTACGAGGATTTGGATAACAAAAACTTGGATCACACAAAAACATAAAAGGGAACACATAAGCACATAATCACATATTTGTTTAATTTGACCTTTAATTTGTTATCTTTGGACACGGATATTTAAAGCACACCAGGAATCCAATCCGTGGATTTCATTTGGCACTTTAATCATTTTCAAGAATCTATCTATGAAGATAGGATGATCTTCCGAAAATTCGATTTTGTTTTCAAAGAAATGTAACATTCGAATTAAGGTACACAACAATTTTAGGATTTACGGAAATATCCTTAGGTACCCTATTAAGGATTTATAATGGTACTTTGGGTATTCGTCCAGAGTTGTAACTTGCGCCTTGTACTTCGTTTCTTTGGAAGAAACGGGTACTTAGGATTTTCGTGGAAAACGCAAGAGATCATAAAATGGAAGAATTTTGGGGGTAGTCTGTTCTTCAAGGAATACGATTCCCTGATTGTCGGTATTGTAGGGGATATGTTGTTTATACATGCAACCACATACATACATTGCAATGTAAATAAAAGGTTTATTTATAAACAACGATAACAACTGTTTCATGGACCTTGACAACAAAAGAAAATAATACATAAGACGTGATTATTTCTAAATGGTGTTGTCTTCTAGTCGGTCAGATGCTCATCCCTGTGCTGGATTTGCATTAGCAAGCTTTGGGCAATTTCTTCTGAAATGACCCATCTCGCCACAATTGTAGCAAGAACCTGGTGGAAAATGAGCTTGAGCAGGATTGTTGTCAGCTTGATTTGGTGCAACTGCAGCTCGATAAACTCTTGCTGTATGACCTATAAGTCCACAAATTTGGCATTTGCGGCACTTCACACTATCATGACGATGAAGGTTACATTGGTTGCACAAGGGTGCAGTTCCGTTGTATGGCTTCCTAGTAGGGGGTTGAGCTGGTTGGTTGGGGGCAGCTTGATCATTGTGAGCAACCATGGCGAAGTTCTGGGAAGCTTTTCGCTTCCTTGACTTCTTGGAGGATTCAGTCTGTTCATCTTTGGGTTTCGATTCCTCGATTGGTTTCTTATCACCTTTTCAGAAAAGTTTACCTTTCCTGATTTGAGATTCAGTCAAGTTAGCAGATAGCTCAATGGCCTGCCTAACCATAGTGGGGTTACTACCAGTCACAATGTCTTGTACTGGGTCAGGGAGGCCATCAATGTACTTTTCTATTGCCTTATCCAAAGGCGTAACCATATTCGGGCATAACAGACTTAACTCCTCATAACGATCCGTGTAGGCTCGATGCTCACCGCTATCTTGCTTAAGATCGTCGAATTCCCTTTCCAAGGCCCTGATCTCGTGACGAGGACAGAATTCCTTCATCATCAGAGCTCGAAGCTCTTCCCACATTTGAGCCAGTGCCATATCGGCACCCCTATCTCTCATCACACCATTCCACCATGTCAAAGCTCGTTTCTCAAAGACACTAGATGCGAATTCTACCTTTCGCTCATTTGGGCATTGAACATGCCTGAAGGTGCTCTCTAGACTCTCGAACCATTGCAGAAGTGCAGTCGCTCCTTGAGACCAAGAAACTTTGATGGCTTAGCCGAGTTGAACGTCTTGAAGTTGCAGGGGGCATTATTGTTGTTGAGAGCTTGGTTACATTGAGCAACGATGTTCGGGATTGCGTCAGTCATTTGCTGCGTAATGACAGCTGCCAGCTCTTCAATAGGTACCTGATTTTTGCGTCGTGGAGGCATTCTAAAAAGGGGAAACAAGAGAGAAAACAAATGAAATGACATTGGGTAAGAATAGGATGTTACAATTACCGACCAAAAATCATGGGTGACGGTCATTTGTTTGAACCACGAAGCAAACAAATGACACACAAAGGCTGAATCAAAGTAAATAGGTCCTCATAATGTATCGCGAAGACATGCTCGCCTATAAGTGGACACTCACCCCAAGAGTTCCCAGGTAAGAGTGACTGGTCCGATACTGCGGATTTGTACGAACTGTAACAACTCTCATCAAAAGTCATATTATTATTTTAATTGTCCATTAGGAAAACCTAATTGAGACACCCAAGTGATTCTGCGCAAACCCTAAAATTTTCAGAACAATTGGAATTAGGATCAGGGCCCCTAAAACTCAAGGGGGTAAAACCCTATTAACGATTATCCTTATAAAATGCTGTCGAAATAGAATTTTCATGCAACGTCGACTCATCAGGGCTAGATAGGTGACGAAGCAGGCCTACCCTACTTTGACATCCTAGGCGATACGCGGCACGTACCGCGGATTCTTCCGCGACTAGCGGGAGGTGCCAATTTTGGGTATAAATAGAGGGCCTTGGGACTTGAATTCAGGAGTTAAAACGACGTAAATTCTCGCTACAGGCACCGAGTTACGTTCTGTTTACCACAATTAACACACACGGATCACTAATCGACGCCGCAATCAGGGTATTAACTCGATCGCTATTACGATTCATTTTCCGATCGATCAATGTACTCAATGGATGTTTAAGTGCTGCCCACATTAGGGTGATGCTTTGTCATTAGTCGTTAATTCGATGGATGTTTAAGCATAGCACTTTGTCATTCGTTGTGAGGGTTGATCTCGTGAGTTATCGTAAATGCTGTATTGATTACTAACCCAGAATTGTGTGCCTGTTATTAATTTAGGTTAAAAGGCTAATCAGTAGGCTAGACTCTGCTCAAAATTTAAATCTGCAATGTGAGTCATTCTCTTTTTATCAACTATTTTACAATACCTCAAATTATTTTCAAAAGTTATAATTACAGGGACTAAGTCGTGGATATCTTGAATCACTGGCTAGTGGGGTATTGTGCACATTACTAATTTTCTCCCAGTTAGGTTCATTGACCTACCAGGGATAATCATCACTATTTGGGTTCATTGACCTAATAGTGGTATGACCATTGTCACCATTGTGACATGTCACCATTGTGACAAGGCGCCAGATAAAAATAAGATAGAAGCCATTGTAATCGCTCTTATGCTGTAATTAATAACTATGCATCATTTTATGTAAATAGAATGATTCACTCAGTATTTCCCGCTGACAAAACCTTTTTCAAACATGTTTCAGGTGATCTGTTATGATCCAGAAAAAGTGCCAAGAAGCATTACAAGCTTAAGGAAGTGGCTCATGAAAAAATAAAGAAACTTGTTTTGTAAAATAAAAGATTTCTTCGTGAAATCTCAAGATTGTAAATTACCGGGTTTTATCCCGAGTTGTGAAATAAAATAATCGGGAAATATTTCAGTTTTAAAAGATCCTGATGATAAACTTCCGCTGTTAAACTCAATTAATTAAATACCACGGGATTTCTGTCCCGCGGCTCCTGAAACGGGTCAAACCGGGTTGGGGGCCGTGACAGAAAAAGGTGGTATCAAAGCCATTAATCGAGCCACTGATTTAAGCCAATTAAGTATTTAGAAAATACTTAATTTTTATTAATTGCTATTTTGTGATTATGTGTTTTATTATCTGACTAATTTTGTACAGTATGAGCAGATCTTTATATGCTAACTACTGTAGCAGTAAATACAAATCTTCAATTATTTTAATTCAAGTTTTAGCATCCTTATTATCTACAGTCTAGAAACCTTATTCAGTAAATAAATAAATTTACAAATAAAACCTAGTATGTTTTAATTTTCAGTTGTTTTGTAGTTACCCAGTATGAAATAATATCTAAAAGTTTTTCTATAAAATCTTGTTATGATTTTTAACTTAGTAATTGTGTGTATTTTGCTACACAGCATGAGTGACTTGTCTGACGCTATTCAGAATTTAAATCTCTATCCAGTAAGAATAGAGGTTTCCAGAGATTTTAATAGGTATATACCAGACATAGAAAAACCTATAGAATTCAACGCTTTACCTCCCGAGAAACCCAAGCCTAAGAAAATGGAAATTGGGGAAAGCTCTAGGCAAATTGAGGGGTTACCATCTCAGAAAGAACTAGATTTTATATTGGCAAGCCATAATACTATTAAGCCTGTTAATGAAAATATTTTTTTCACTCTCTTGAAATACAACTACCAATGAACTTAGAACCAGCTATTCCAAACCCTTCAATCCACTCGCAAATAGACGAATGGTTGACTAATGAAATACAGTTACAAAACCATCCCTATAAGCTTTTTCCTCAGTTCAATCCAGAACCTTTACCAAATCCACCAATGAGTAACGAGAATATGGCTGAACTCCGCCATTTTGGCAAAGAACTAATGGATGCTGGAAATAGGATCCAAGAGATTGGGGGACAGATCTCCTGGAAATACGATAAGAGGGAACGCCGTTACTAGAATATCATCTGAAAAAGAATAGGGAATTATGGAACTGTGATTGTGTAATAGTAATAGTAAAAATCAGTCTGTAAAATAATTACAAATAAAACTCTGTAAGATAATAGTGTGTATTGATGCATACTATTAAATATAAATGGAAATCGAGAAATCGATAGTTTTGGCTATATTGGTGTTATGAACTCTGTATAATTGTGTTGTATAATTATTATTTAATTGATACTAATAAAATATATATATTAATTATCAGATGGAAAAAGCTAATAATGAACCAGTTAATGAGGTTAATCCATCTGAGCAACAACCGGGGGATCAATATATGACTAGGCAGGATATAGAAAATATTGTTGCTCAAGGGATAGCCAACGCTATTCCCGAAATAGTTGCTCAAGGGATAGCCAATGCTATTCCGGCAATAGTCGCTGCTGTCCAGAAACCTGCTGAACCTCAACAAATAGTTCCTAGCAAACGTATTTCTGAAGATAACTTCAGTAATAACATAAACGGAGGCAATAATCATACTAATCATGAGAATGAACCACGGCAAGCTCCGCTCCTTAAGAAAATGAAAGCTGCAACACCTGGTTGCTCTTACAAAGAATTTCTTGCTTGTAAACCCACTGAGTTTGCAGGCAATGAAGGAGCTACTGCGGCACTGCGTTGGTTAGAGAAAACCGAGGCAGTAATTGCCATAAGTAAATGTGCTCAGGATGATCAGGTCATGTACGCGTCAAACCTTTTCAAAGAAGGGGTGCTAGAATGGTGGAATACGGTGTTACAAGCAAAAGGAAGAAGGATGGCGTATGCTATGAACTGGGAAGAATTTAAGAGCCTTGTAGAAAGAAAATTTTGTCCCGAGTATGAAAAGGAACAAATGACAAATAAGTTTCTAACCCACCGGATGGTGGATGTAGATTGTCGAGGGTATACTTCGACATTCTTCGAGTATGCTCGAGTGGTACCAACCCTGGCTTCGCCAGAGCCGGTACTTATTTCTCGTTATATTTGGGGATTGATTGCCGAAATCCGTAATATCGTCAAGGCTGCAAAACCTCGCACGATTGATGATGCGGTGGATTTAGCCAATACTCTGACTGACGAACTAGTATGGACAAGAGAAGAAAATAGAAGGAAGGAAGTAGCCCAAAAGATTACCCAAGGATTCCGTCAGGGTAACCATAACAATTTCAAGAAAGGAGGGAATGGGCAATTTTCCACTAGCCCATTTTGCAATTTTTGCAAAAGGAAGCATTTTGGAAGATGCAAAGGATATTGCAATTTTTGCAAAATTCCGGGGCATCAAGAAGAAGACTGCAGGAGGAAGAAATTTTCAGTCTGCTACAACTGTGGAGAAGCTGGACATCTTAGGCCAGATTGTCCAAAACTGAACAAACCATCTGACAATAAAGCCAAACCTGCAGAAGGAGCAAAAAGGAATGTAAGAGCCTTCCAACTGACTGCTCAGGAAGCAAAGCTCATTCCAGATGTGATAGCCGGTACGTTCTTAGTTCACAACGTTTACACAAAAGTATTATTTGACTCTGGTGCAAACCAAAGTTTTATAAATACTTCATTCTGCCAAACTCTTAACTTACCTTTAACCAGCATTAGGCAAATTTCTACAGTAGAAACGGCAGATGGGAATTCAGTTAAAATAAATAAGGTTCTGCAAAACGTAGAAATAGAACTTTTAAGTCATAAATTTTCTGCAACCTTATTATCTATGAAATTAGTTGAATTTGATGTTGTGTTAGGAATAAATTGGTTAGTAACCAACCATGCTCGAATTATCTGTGATAAGAATTCCATGGAAATTTGTGCACCCACTGAAGAAGTAATAATGATTACTGGAGATAAGCCATGTAAACCCATAAAATTCATATCAGTAATGAAAGTTGCTAATTATGAACGAAAGCAAGGAATAGTATATATGATTTCAGTAATCATTAATACTAAAGATAAAGAACTCAAGGAAATTTCTGTAGTTTCAGAATAACCAGATGTATTCCCAGAAGATTACCACCAGATAGGGAGGTAGAATTGAGGATTCATCTAAATTCTAGGAACTATACCGATAGCCAAGGTACCTTATCGGTTAGCACCCACAGGAATATTAAAACTGAAAAAGCAATTAGATGAATTATTAAGTAAAGGTTTCATACAACCTAGTTTATCCCCGTGTGGGGCACCAGTGTTGTTGTTAAGAAAAAGGATGGTTCGATGAGAAAGTGTATTGATAGTATAGGAAATTAAATAAGGTTACAATTAAGAATCGATACCCAGAATTGATGATCTATTCGATCAATTCCAGGGAGATAGATATTTTCTAAAATAGACTTACGTTCCGGATATCATCAATTGAAAGTACAAGAGGAAGACATACCTAAAACTGTTTTCAGAACTAGGTATGGTCATTATGAATTTACAATCATGCCCTTCGGATTAACGAATGCACCTGCAGCATTCATGGACATGATAAATAGGATCTATAAACCATATTTGGATAAATTTGTAATTGTCTTCATCGACGATATACTTATTTATTCAAAAAGTCAGAAGGAACATTGCCAACATTTGCATGCACTCTTAACTTTGTTAAGAAAAGAGAAGCTTTACGCCAAATTCTCGAAGTGTGAATTTTGGCTGCCAGAAGTGCAATTCTTAGGACACATGGTGAATCACGAAGGTATTCATGTAGATCCTGCTAAGATAGAGGCAATTACCAAATGGAAGGTTCCGCAATCCGCAATGGAAATTAGGAGTTTTATAGGTTTAGCAGGATACTATAGACGGTTTATTAAGGATTTTTCCAAGATAGCTATATCATTAACTAAGCTAATCTGTAAAACAGTTAAGTTTGAATGGGGATCTAAACAAGAAGAAGCCTTTAGGATCTTAAAGCAAATAGCCTTACCAGAAGGAACAGAAGATTTTAAAGTATATGGTGATGCTTCAAGGCTAGGATTTGGATGTGTATTAATGCAACGCAAAAAGGTAATTGCGTATGCATCAAGGCAGTTGAAAAAGCACGAAGAAAACTATACCACTTATGATTTAGAATTAGGAGCCATAAATTTTACCCTTAAGATTTGGAGACATTATCTGTATGGAAGTAAGTTTACTGTCTATACGGATCATAAGAATTTAAGATATATATATTTGGACAAAAAGAATTAAACATGAGGCAAAGGAGATGGATAAAAAAAAATCCTAAGTGACTACGACTGTGATATTCAGTATCACGAAGGAAAGGCTGAAGACGGCTAGAGATCGCCAGAAGAATTATGCAGATAATAGACGAAAGCCGTTGGAGTTTCAAGTTGGAGACAAAATGCTATTGAAAATATCTCCTTGGAAAGGAGTTATTAGATTCGGTAAGAAAGAAAAGCTAAGTCCAAGGTACGTAAGACCATTTCCAGTAACCTAACATATAGGATCAGTTGCTTATCGTTTACAACTACCGGAAGAATTGGCTGGAGTACATGATGTATTTCATGTATCCAATCTCAAGAAATGTCTATCAGACGAATCTTTGGTAGTACCTCTCCAAGATATAGAGGTAAACGGAAAATTTAAAATTTGTAGAGAAACCTCTTCAGATAGAAGACAGAAAAGTGAAGTTTCTCAAGCACAAACGACCAGTGCTAGTTAAAGTGAAGTGGGATTCGAAACAAGGATCTGAATACACTTGAGAACTGGAATCAGAAATAAAGCGAAAGTATCCTCAATTATTCCAGTAAATCTCGAGGACGAGATTTTTATTAAGGTGGGGAGAATGTAACAACTCTCATCAAAAGTCATATTATTATTTTAATTGTCCAATAGGAAAACCTAATTGAGACACCCAAGTGATTCTGCGCAAACCCTAAAATTTTCAGAACAATTGGAATTAGGATCAGGGCCCCTAAAACTCAAGGGGGGTAAAACCCTATTAACGATTATCCTTATAAAATGCTGTCGAAATAGAATTTTCATGTAACGTCGACTCATCAGGGCTAGATAGGTGACGAAGCAGGCCTACCCTACTTTGACATCCCAGGCGATACGCGGCACGTACCGCTGATTCTTCCGCGACTAGCGGGAGGTGCCAATTTTGGGTATAAATAGAGGGCCTTGGGACTTGAATTCAGGAGTTAAAACGACGTAAATTCTCGCTACAGGCACCGAGTTACGTTCTGTTTACCACAATTAACACACACGGATCACTAATCGACGCCGCAATCAGGGTATTAACTCGATCGCTATTACGATTCATTTTCCGATCGATCAATGTACTCAATGGATGTTTAAGTGCTGCCCACATTAGGGTGATGCTTTGTCATTAGTCGTTAATTCGATGGATGTTTAAGCATAGCACTTTGTCATTCGTTGTGAGGGTTGATCTCGTGAGTTATCGTAAATGTTGTATTGATTACTAACCTAGAATTGTGTGCCTGTTATTAATTTAGGTTAAAAGGCTAATCAGTAGGCTAGACTCTGCTCAAAATTTAAATCTGCAATGTGATTCATTCTCTTTTTATCAACTATTTTAAAATACCTCAAATTATTTTCAAAAGTTATAATTACAGGGACTAAGTCGTGGATATCTTGAATCACTGGCTAGTGGGGTATTGTGCACATTACTAATTTTCTCCCAGTTAGGTTCATTGACCTACCAGGGATAATCATCACTATTTGGGTTCATTGACCTAATAGTGGTATGACCATTGTCACCATTGTGACATGTCACCATTGTGACAAGACGCCAGATAAAATAAGATAGAAGCCATTGTAATCGCTCTTATGCTGTAATTAATAACTATGCATCATTTTATGTAAATAGAATGATTCACTCAGTATTTCCCGCTGACAAAACCTTTTTCAAACATGTTTCAGGTGATCTGTTATGATCCAGAAAAAGTGCCAAGAAGCATTACAAGCTTAAGGAAGTGGCTCATGAAAAAATAAAGAAACATGTTTTGTAAAATAAAAGATTTCTTCGTGAAATCTCAAGATTGTAAATTACCGGGTTTTATCCCGAGTTGTGAAATAAAATAATCGGGAAATATTTCAGTTTTAAAAGATCCTGATGATAAACTGCCGCTGTTAAACTCAATTAATTAAATACCACGGGATTTCTGTCCCGCGGCTCCTGAAACGGGTCAAACCGGGTTGGGGGCCGTGACACGAACACTCTAGCCTTAGACAGAAAGCTCAGGGTACAGGCACCCACCCTTCAAGTTTGCACGTGTTCACATTATGTAGCCCCAAACTTTGACGAGAATTTGAAAACTTTGAAGGTTCGTAACCTTATAATAAATCATCCTAGAACAGATGATTAGTTTTCAAAGCAGAATCGAATTTTGTGTTCTTATTGTGGTTGCTGCCTAAAGATAGGCAACGTATTATTTTATGACTAAACGCAAGTAAACTCGCGTTAGGGTCCTAGGAAGGTTATAGTCTAGGTCAAAGCATTACTAATAACCTAATTCCCTATAACCATTGGCTCTGATACCAACTTTTCTGTCACACCCCGAACACGTAAAACAACAAAACGTGGCGGAAACGTCGGGGAGTGTTGTAACAGAATCATTGTTTCACAACCATGGATTTAAACAATTGCGTTTTATTGAATTAAATGTATTACATTACATTGGAATTTAAACAAAACATGAACAAATAGACTTTCATTGTTATTAAGTCACTAAGGCCTCGTCCATTCCTATGTGAGCGTACACAAATATCATCAACTATGGTACCTGAAACACATGTGAAAATACGTCAGCATAAAAATGCCGGCAAGTACATAGGTTTTATATGAGTGTCGGATCCATGGCTAGTTTACATGTTGCAATACTTAATTAAAAACCTTGTTTTTGAAAAGTATAGTATTGCGACGTAATTAACTAACTCAAATCAAGTTGGTTATAATTTATAAAATCTCATAGCCATGATTCTTAACTCCAAAACATTTGTTTTATTAAATCAAATTGTAAAACATCTCATAGAAACTCGTTAATAAAACTCGTATGGTTTATATTATTCAGAAAACATCATTGAGTGATATCGTTTAAAAATCGTTTACCCAAGTGTTCTAGATAACGCAACGATATATAATGTGTTAAAAGCACTTATATATAGGAAGTACCAGCGGCGTATCCACCATGCTTTTAACACATTACTCCCGCCCCGTTACCTAATCACTTCCCTAACCCAATGGTTCAAATAGTTACAAATGGTTCACATAAATCAAACGGTTACAAATGGTTCACATACATCAAACGATTACAAATGGTTCACATACATCAAATGGTTACAAATGGTTCACATACATTCAACGATTACAAATGGTTCACATACATCCAACGATTACAAATGGTTCAAAAAGTAAAACAATTGCGCTAGCATGTTAAGTGAACATACATAGCAAAACATAATGAAATCATGTACTAATAGTGTACTAATGAACATAGCAAGTATATGATATGAAAACATGGAAAACATGAAAGTAACAAGTAGGCACATGTGTTCCACCCCAAAACAGTTGAAAACAGTAAAAGAGGGGACTATGTACTCACTTGAGGGTGCTTAGAAGTCTTGAATAACAACCAAGCAAAGCTAGAAGGATCACGGAAATCAAACGGCACCTAATATAGGTAACTACATTAATAACCGGACCTAAATCGGAAGATCGGATAGAATGAGGTTTCGTAAACCAAATGAGTATAGGAACTCATGTAATATGGTTTAACAAGGCCTACATTCCAAAAGAAAACCTAACCTAAGTGCTTACGATCCATTACGACCCGTTAAGGTAGCTTACGCAACTTTAACGCGTCGTTCACGTAAAACGCGTTCGGATCGCCTAACTAGTCCTATGACAAGTATAATATGCCTTAACATGTCTAATAATGTTACCTAATCAGTTTAGATGTCAAAATTTAGGTTACATTTGCTTAAAATGAATTTATGCGTAAAAAGGGCATTTTGGTCATTTTCCTAAGGCATATAAACTACCTATCATACAACTAACTAAACGAAGTGACCATAAGGTATAACCTCAGAAGGTTATTCCCTATACAACTATGGTCACCTAATGTGTTTGGTCGGATCCTAATGATCGACCAAACGGGTCGGGTTCGAAAGTCTAAGCGGTTGTTTAGACCGCTTACCTTTACGACCCTATACAAGCACTAAACCTAAAGTGACGAGCTAAACATGTTAAAACATGTTTAACAAGGTTTGAAAACAGTTTTGGTATCAAAACAAACGGTTTTGATACCCAAGAGTAGTTTGGTTACAAAATACGAATAAACGCATATTCTGGCCGAAACTACGACTCGTCACTATGCCTAAATCACGTGGTAATCAGTAGGTATGATCACGGGAGACTAAAACCATCGTGATTACGCTCACGTTATGAAGTTCAAACGAACTTTATGTTGACCATAAACTGGTCAATGCAGAAAGTCAAACAAAGTTTGACTTTCGTGCTAAAACGCATAAAGGAACGAATGAATACTTACAAAAGGTCCAAGAATGGAGGTTTGATTCCAAATATTCGCAGGTATGAAGTGATAAACACCTCAACTTAGAGAAATTTCAGAATCAAGTGTGAAGAATGCAAATGAGGAAGGTAGGTATTTATAGAAAGTGAAGAACCGTTTGGATCGTTCCTCGATAAACGAGCATCAATCTGGACCGTCCAAGTGGGCACAAGGTTTTGGAATACTAGGGATGCCCCAAAACCATCAAATGGTATTGAAAAAGTTACAAAAAAGACCCCCAAGTTCAATCCCATTGCTGAAAAATGCTAAAAATCAATTTTCTGCCCAGATAGGGCCGTGGCGTCGCGCCACGGCAAAGGCTTATGGTGGTGGCGCAGTGTCACACCCCTTTCTGCGGTGGAAGCACGAGGTGTGATCATGAAAGGTTCTCATTGCATACGAAAGGTAAACATACTACATGATCGTAAAAATATCTTTAAATACCAAACATTTCATAATTTGAAAACATAAGTTAGCGTTTACATCGCGAGATAGCATAAAACATTGTCTTAAAAAGTTTACAACTATATTTAAAGATAAACATAAGCGACATCCACAAGCATGAGTAAGGCCGCGCGCACATCCACTTCTAGTTACCTGAAATACATGTGAGTTTTGGAAAAACGTCAACATAATGTTGGTATGAATTCATGCAGTTCTTGTAATGTACGTTTGTATACTTTGTATGAAAAACATGGTATGTATCTTGTATAAATCACGTATTCTTGTATAAATCATGTATTTCTGTATGTATCAAGTGTTAATGGGTTGCAAGGCCATTAACATGTGACAAGACATAGGAAGTCACCAAACCATAGGCATTTTTCTAGTAGTCGATTCACGACTGAGACACAAAAACACTACTCGGTACTAGTTGTCACCAAGAGTGGGGCTGCCCTGAAACCCATTAGATCTAACCTTTTGTTATGCGGTCTAAGTATGTACACGATTAATGGTGCTTATGGTACCCTATTCGTGACACGGTTTCTCGTATCAATTCTTGGCACTAGTTTTCACCAAGAGTACTTCTTGTTTTAGTACACATCATACCATTTTGTAAACATTGAAGTATTTGTAACATGTATTTCATCCCCGAAGTTATAAAACTGAAAACAGTTAAAAGAAAAGGGGGAGCATGAACTCACAACTTTGCGTTCCTTGCGTCGTAAACTTCACCGGGTTTTGCTTACGATGCGTCGTGACCTAAACGTGTTTTATTATCGTTAGTCACTAGACTTGTATCGCACAAGTACAAGTCACTATCTTTTGTGTACGTATTCTTGCGTTAAAAATATTTTATATTTTTAACTAAGTGGCTTGCTTATATTATTTTCTCAAAAATAAATATAAGTTTCTTGTATTTTTGCACCCGAGTTATGTATCTTGTATGTGTATTTTTGTGTTTTTACTTCTCATGAGTATTTAGTGTATTTTCAAGTCCTAATACACTATCAAGTATAATACATACTACATACACTTAGCACAAAATTTAGTGATCAATAAATATATATATTTTTCTCAAAAATATACATACTTAATATCCATTTTAATCTTGAAGAAATCATCATTTCTTAACAAAAAAATTAGGGGAAACCTTGGTAAGTATTTTAGATACATTTTTAAGGAATAAGTTTCTAAAAAAAAACTTATATTTTTCGAAGTGTCAAAGTTTATAAAAATTTTGACAGAGTTTCCCCTAAAAATGGAGGTTTCCCATGTTTTCAAAACTTGTGTTTATTTTCTTTTAAAATCATCATCCATCAATTTCAACAACAATCATCAACAACATATACAAATTTCTCTATTTCATGAACTTGAGAATTTATAAAAATGTGTAGTAACTTACTAGTGTATTTAGTAAGTCTTGTTATCCTTTAAAGTGTAGTTGCTTCTTTAAAAACTCCATTTTTAAAGAATATGATTCTTTACAACTTAAGTTCGTGTTTTCTAAAAATACTTCTTCATGTATTTTTCTTGTTACACATGTGTTTCTTTACTTTGTAAACCACTAAAAATAATGTTTATTTATGTAAGAACCAAGGTTTAGTGAAACTTGTATTTTTCACTTGGTTTCTTGGCAAATCACACTTGAAATATTTAGATTTACAAGACTTTAAACCTTCTTTGTTCATCATTTTACAAGACACTTTATATTACTTCAAGTTCATGAACTTTTGTGAGGATGATCCATAATCTTTAAACATGTTCATCCTCTCATCTTGCTAGATTATGTTTTTAATCATGATCTAGCAAGATTACATGATGACCAACATCATTTCTACCAACAAACAATAACTAACAAGCATAACAACTCATGTACATCAAGTTTCTTCATATTTAAAGCTTATGTTCAAGTTTACTTCTTATGTTTCTTAGTGTTCTTGATGTTTTTGAACATGATTCATCATTAACCACTTAGAATAGATGTAAAATAGCATGATCATAGTTCTTACCACTAGCACAAGGCTAGGGATGATCAAGTGAAGAAAACAAGTGGTTAATAGCAAACAAAGGAGGTTCTTGAACTTCCGAAAGCTCCTAGCCTCCTTATGCACCTTCTAACACCTTGAGGAAAGCTTGGAATTGGATGATCTTGGGTTGATGATGGTGGTGGTGCTTGGTGGTTCTCGGCCGAGGGTATAGAGAGGAGGAGGGAGAAAGTGTGTTGGTGATATGTATTGATAATGAAGATGGTTAAGGTCTTGTGGTTTCTTAAATAAACTTCCTACACTTCTTGATCCATTGGTTCATGTGTTTAGTAAAGGTTATACAAGATCCAATATAATATGCAAATAAAATCTCATGTGGGCCATGTATGTTGGCCGATCATAGGTGGGGGGGGGGGTAGTAGGCTTAGGTTGTAACCATATAGTTAGTTTGTAGTTGAAATGTAAGTGTATTGTTAGGGATTTAATTACTAGGTATTTATATAGGGTATTATGATGTTTGGTGACCATAATTAGCTTTGAAATACAAAAACAGTGCTTCTAGTAAAAATTTGATGTTTCGGGTAGTGTCCGGTTGTTCGGTTAGATACCGGTTCGTTAAAGTGCTAAATTGCACCGTTTAGTGTCCATTATGTATCTTTTTGTAACCCTTTCAATTCCCGACACTTAGGGAAGTATTCTGGATGATAAAACGTAAATTCTGCATGATATTTTTGGGGTTAAAAGCTGATTTGAGCTGAATTTAATAAAATTCTGCACTTAAAGTGCGTTTCGGGTGCTTTTTAGTGCGTATTTTAGCTTCCGGATGGTATATATGTAAACCCTTGTATGTATTCTTGGGTTTTAATGTATTCTTGTTGTTGGTCCTACACCTAGGCCTCAATTCTAATGTCTGACTGCTTTCCGCAGCTTTGTTGACACAATGTGTCTTACCGGTGAGTTTACTAGTATTTCTGACGCAACGCTCTTGTTAATGCATAAAGCAATATTTTGTAGTATAAAACGTGCATGAATTTACTTGTATTGTATGTAATCAGATAATGTTGACATTAAAGCACATAATTGCAGTCATTAAATAATAATTAAAGTGTACGGAAATTACCGGTTTGGTGCCAGTTGTCACAGTCTCCCCCCGTTAAAAGAATTTCGTCCCGAAATTCAGGCTGAACTATCTCACGCAGGAGTCTTCTTGAATAGGTGGGGATACTTTTCTTTGAACCGGTCTTCACGTTCCCACGTGTACTCGGGTCCATGCTTTGAGTTCCAACGTACTTTGACAAGTTTAACAGTGCTCCTCCTGGTGTTGTTGACTTTCCAGTCGGTAACCTCAACGGGTTGTTCTATAAATCGGAGGGCATCATCAATATGTACTTCATCCGCAGGGATGATCACATCTTCTTGTGTTCGACTCTTCTTGTGGTTGGATACATGAAACGTATCATGTACTCCATTAAGTTCTTCCGGTAATTCCAACTTGTGTGCCACGGTACCAATTCTTTCCAAGATTCTGAATGGTCCGATGTATCGTGGATTCAGCTTTCCACGCTTTCCAAATCTTACTACGCCCTTCCAAGGTGAGACCTTCAACAAAACTTTGTCTCCCACCTCGAATTCTAATGGTTTTTGTCTTTGATCAGCGTAGCTCTTTTGTCG
This sequence comes from Helianthus tuberosus, assembly GCA_030545235.1. Classification (NCBI taxonomy): domain Eukaryota; kingdom Viridiplantae; phylum Streptophyta; class Magnoliopsida; order Asterales; family Asteraceae; genus Helianthus; species Helianthus tuberosus. The sequence continues at coordinate 118,441 of JARYGA010001352.1, read as the reverse complement.
CTCTCGAGCCGCCCTAATGCGCTCTCGGATCTGCATAATCCTGTCGGTTTTCTCTTGTACAAGTTCAGGACCAACCATACGTTTATCTCCAGCGTCTGCCCAACATAAGGGCGATCGGCACTTGCGGCCATACAGAGCTTCGAACGGTGTGACGTTTATACTTGTATGATAACTGTTATTGTAGGAAAACTCAACCAAAGGTAGGTGAGTATCCCAGCTGCCGCCTAGGTCCATGACACATGCGCGAAGCATATCTTCTAACGTTTGTATAGTCTGTTCGCTCTGGCCGTCTGTTTGTGGATGGAAGGCCGTGCTTAGATCTAATTGAGATTCAAAGGCTTCCTGAAATGATTGCCAGATTCTTGAGACAAAGCGTCCATCTCTGTCTGAAATAATTGAGATTGGCACTCCATGTCGTGCCACGATTTCTTTTAAATATATCTCAGCAAGCTTTCCAGTGCTATCCTTCTCTCGGATCGGTAGGAAATGCGCAGATTTCGTTAATCGATCAACTATTACCCATATCATATCGTGCTCTCTCGGGGTCCTGGGTAGTTTCGTTATGAAGTCCATCGAGATTTGCTCCCACTTCCACATGGGAATCTTTGGTTGTTGTAGTAGGCCAGACGGTTTCTGATATTCAGCCTTAACCTTAGCACAGGTTAGGCATTTTCCAACATAAACAGCAACATCGCTTTTAAGTCTCGGCCACCAATAGTATTCTTTTAAGTCTTGATACATTTTGTCCGATCCTGGATGGATCGAGTATCTCGATTTATGCGCTTCATCAAGAATGACTTCTCGAATACCGCCATAGAGCGGAACCCAAATACGCTTCTTAAAGTATAAGGCTCCCTCTTCATTTGGCACCATGTATTTCAACATACCACGGAGGTATTCAGCTTTACGGTTTTCTTCTTTAAGAGCTTCTTGTTGTGCATCACAAATGCACGCCGTGAGGTTCGTTCGAATCGTCATTTCCAATGCTCGAACCCTTAGGGTCTTAACCCTTTCTTTTTGACTTAGTGCGTCTGCTACAACGTTTGCCTTTCCAGGATGGTACTTAATCTCACAGTCATAATCGTTCAGCAGCTCGACCCAACGTCGCTGTCACATGTTTAGTTCTTTCTGATTAAATATGTGCTGTAGGCTTTTGTGATCTGTGAAGATTGTACATCGAGTACCATATAGATAGTGTCGCCAGATCTTCAAGGCGAATACCACTGCGCCTAGCTCCAGGTCGTGAGTGGTATAGTTTCTTTCATGCACCTTCAATTGTCTTGAAGCGTAAGCAATGATCTTCTGGCGTTGCATGAGCACGCAACCCAAACCTTGTCGTGAGGCGTCGCAGTATACCACGAAGTCTTCAGTGCCTTCGGGTAATGATAATATTGGTGCATCGCATAGCTTACTTTTAAGTGCTGGAAGGCTTCTTCCTGCTTGTCACCCCAGTCGTATTTCTTGTCTTTCTGCGTAAGGGTGGTTAGCGGTTGAGCTATCTTGGAGAAATTCTCGATGAATCGCCGATAATAGCCCGCTAGGCCCAAAAATTATCGAACTTCAGTTGGGGTTTTGGGGGCTTCCCAATTCTTTATTGCTTCGATCTTGGATGGGTCCACATGAATGCCCTTTTCGTTCACAACGTGACCAAGAAATTGTACTTCGCGAATCCAGAATTCGCATTTCAAGAACTTTGCATAAAGCTTCGCTTTCTTCAGTAGTTCCAGAATAGTTCTGAGATGTTGCTCATGTTCTTCTTTCGTTCGCGAGTAAATCAGGATATCATCGATAAATACAATCACGAATTTATCGAGACATGGTTTGCATACGCGGTTCATCAGATCCATAAATACCGCTGGCGCGTTTGTCAGTCCGAATGGCATCACAAGAAACTCGTAGTGCCCATAACGCGTTCGGAATGCGGTCTTTGGTATGCTTTCTTCTTGTATCCTTAGCTGATGGTATCCAGATCGAAGGTCGATCTTGGAATAGTAGCTTGATCCTTGCAACTGATCAAATAAGTCATTAATCCTCGGTAGTGGGTACCGATTCTTGATAGTGAGCTTGTTCAGTTCTCTGTAATCGATACACATCCGCAGTGTTCCATCCTTCTTCTTCACAAATAATACTGGAGCTCCCCAAGGCGAGAAGCTTGGCCTTATGAATCCTTTATCCAACAACTCCTGGAGTTGTGTAGATAATTCTTGCATCTCAGATGGTGCAAGTCGATAGGGTGCCTAGGCTACAGGAGCGGCTCCTGGAACCAAGTCTATATGAAATTCAACTTTTCGTTGCGGAGGTAGTCCTGGCAAGTCTTCGGGAAAAACATCAGGGAATTCCTTCACCACAGGAATGTCTTCGAGCTTTGGTTCCTCAGCCTTCTTGTCTACAACGTGCGCTAGAAAAGCAACACATCCTTTCCTTAAGCACTTCTATGCCTTCATGCAACTGATGATTCGCAGGGGTGCGTCTCGTTTTTCTCCATGTACAATGAGAGTTTCATCATTCTCCAAAGGGATGCGAATGATTTTCTCATGACAGATAACTTCAGCTTTGTTCTTGGACAACCAGTCCATTCCGACTACTACATCGAAGCTACCCAATTGAATAGGTAAGAGGTCGATGCTAAATCTTCGTTCACCAAGTTCTAGTGTGCAACCTCCAATAACTTTGCCCGATTCAACAAGTTTACCATTGGCTAGTTCTATGGAATAAGGAATTTCTAATCTACTAGATTCTATTCCAAGCATGCGTTTAAATTCCACAGACATGAAGCTATAATCGGCGCCAGTGTCAAATAATATGGATGCAAAGTGATTGTTAATGAGAAACGTACCGGTGACCACGTTAGGGTCCTCGCGTGCGTTCCTTGCTCCAATCACAAATGCTCGAGCCTGAGCGTTGTTTTTCTTTGGGCAGTCTTTCATGAAATGTTCATTGCTTCCACAACTGAAGAATCCTTGGTTTCGCCCAGCTTCATTTCCAACTCGGTTACCATTGTCATTTCCATTTCCCCCATTGTTTCCAGCACCGTTGCGGTTTCCACTCCCGTTCCTGTTTCCTTTACTCCAACAGTCTTCAGTGCAGTGACCCAATTTTCCACACTTGTCGCATCTTGGAACGTGACACACCCCTTCATGATGACGCTTGCAATGATTGCATTTGGGCAGAGCGCCCAGGTATCCTTTAGTTGGAGCGTCATTCATGGCTGCAAGAGATTTCGCCCCCTGAGGAGGGTTAGGGTCATGCTTCTTGTTGGAACCCTTGTTGTTACGAGTTGCTTAATTCAGGTTTGCATGTTTCCTTTTCTTGTCCCCAGACGACTCAGCATGCGTTTCAGACTTTTCTGTTGGGTTCAGGGATAGCTTCTTCATACGAACACAATCTTCAGTAAGGCTGACAGCCAGAGTTACAGCCTCAGTGATAGTTTGGGGTTTGGCTGAAGTTACCATGCCGCGAAACTCTGGGGCCAGTCCCCAAATGTAGCGTTCAACGCGCTTAAATTCGGGAGTCACCATGTAGGGAAGCACTCTAGACAGATCGTGGAACCTTCGAGTATACCCATTAATGTCAGCACCTTCCATGGTCAAGTGCCAGAACTCCGTCTCCAGTCTTTGGAGTTCAGCACGAGAGCAATACTTCTCTCTCATTCTTTCCTTTAGTTCATCCCAAGTTAGGCCATAAGCGGCATCATCGCCCAAGGTTTGGACTTGCAAGTTCCGCCAAGTCAGAGCTTCATCGACAAACAACCCAGTAGCGAAAGTGACTTGCTGATCCGCGGTACACTTGCTCATGCGGATAGTAGCTTCAGACTTCTCTGTCCAGCGTACAAACGCTACTGCACCTCCTGTGCCGTCGTCGTTCATCGGTTTGCAGTCGAGAAACTGCTTAAAAGTGCAGCCTTGAGCTGCGTTGCCTCCAGATGAATCTCCGTTCCCATTACGTCTAGCGTTGCTTGGGCCGCCACTGTCTTGGGTTTGGTTTGCCTCGTATTGGGCGATAGCAGCGGAGATCCTTTCTTCCAGTAGAGCGTTCAGCTCTTCAACAATTCTTGGCAGTGGGGGAGGAGGAGGTTGATCACGAGCGTTCACAGCTTTCCTGGGTGCCATGTTCTGACAGAACATAACACAACAGGGTTAGACATTTGTTTGATATCGTCATACTAGACAGTAGTAGTATATATATTCACCGGTAAATACCACATAAGTGACATCAAACAATTATTACTCTAGCAGAGTACTTAGTAGGCTTGTACTGAGGGAATCTATACGTGACAAGACTTGCTGTGGTTTCTGTGCACTGAATTCCATAATTATGTATGCATCCATAATTACGTAACTCCTTGCACAGTCCGCACAGTTCGTTTCATCAGCGTATTTCTTCCTTCAGATAGGCCATTGCTTTCAGGTAAAGTCACGTATACTTGTGACATTCTACTTCTAGTTTATGCTAATTATCACACATAATTGCAAGTAATTTCTCAGTTAAAGACAAGTGCTACTTCTGTGCACCCTAAGTCTCGTAGTGTCTTTTCTTGACTCATGTAAACAGTTTCAGGTAGTGGATGTCGCGGGACGTTTTATGCAATGAAAACTCTTTGAAAAATCGTTTTCGTGAAAGGATCCTAGAGATTGTAGACTAGACTCGAGAAGGAATCCTGGTTCACTACAAACCTGGCTCTGATACCAATCTGTCACACCCCTTTCTGCGGTGGAAGCACGAGGTGTGATCATGAAAGGTTCTCATTGCATACGAAAGGTAAACATACTACATGATCGTAAAAATATCTTTAAATACCAAACATTTCATAATTTGAAAACATAAGTTAGCGTTTACATCGCGAGATAGCATAAAACATTGTCTTAAAAAGTTTACAACTATATTTAAAGATAAACATAAGCGACATCCACAAGCATGAGTAAGGCCGCGCGCACATCCACTTCTAGTTACCTAAAATACATGTGAGTTTTGGAAAAACGTCAACATAATGTTGGTATGAATTCATGTAGTTCTTGTAATGTACGTTTGTATACTTTGTATGAAAAACATGGTATGTATCTTGTATAAATCACGTATTCTTGTATAAATCATGTATTTCTGTATGTATCAAGTGTTAATGGGTTGCAAGGCCATTAACATGTGACAAGACATAGGAAGTCACCAAACCATAGGCATTTTTCTAGTAGTCGATTCACGACTGAGACACAAAAACACAACTCGGTACTAGTTGTCACCAAGAGTGGGGCTGCCCTGAAACCCATTAGATCTAACCTTTTGTTATGCGGTCTAAGTATGTACACGATTAATGGTGCTTATGGTACCCTATTCGTGACACGGTTTCTCATATCAATTCTTGGCACTAGTTTTCACCAAGAGTACTTCTTGTTTTAGTACACATCATACCATTTTGTAAACATTGAAGTATTTGTAACATGTATTTCATCCCCGAAGTTATAAAACTGAAAACAGTTAAAAGAAAAGGGGGAGCATGAACTCACAACTTTGCGTTCCTTGCGTCGTAAACTTCACCGGGTTTTGCTTATGATGCGTCGTGACCTAAACGTGTTTTATTATCGTTAGTCACTAGACTTGTATCGCACAAGTACAAGTCACTATCTTTTGTGTACGTATTCTTGCGTTAAAAATATTTTATATTTTTAACTAAGTGGCTTGCTTATATTATTTTCTCAAAAATAAATATAAGTTTCTTGTATTTTTGCACCCGAGTTATGTATCTTGTATGTGTATTTTTGTGTTTTTACTTCTCATGAGTATTTAGTGTATTTTCAAGTCCTAATACACTATCAAGTATAATACATACTACATACACTTAGCACAAAATTTAGTGATCAATAAATATATATATTTTTCTCAAAAATATACATACTTAATATCCATTTTAATCTTGAAGAAATCATCATTTCTTAACACAAAAATTAGGGGAAACCTTGGTAAGTATTTTAGATACATTTTTAGGGAATAAGTTTCTAAAAAAAAACTTATATTTTTCTAAGTGTCAAAGTTTATAAAAATTTTGACAGAGTTTCCCCTAAAAATGGAGGTTTCCCATGTTTTCAAAACATGTGTTTATTTTCTTTTAAAATCATCATCCATCAATTTCAACAACAGTCATCAACAACATATACAAATTTCCCTATTTCATGAACTTGAGAATTTATAAAAATGTGTAGTAACTTACTAGTGTATTTAGTAAGTCTTGTTACCCTTTAAAGTGTAGTTGCTTCTTTAAAAACTCCATTTTTAAAGAATATGATTCTTTACAACTTAAGTTCGTGTTTTCTAAAAATACTTCTTCATGTATTTTTCTTGTTACACATGTGTTTCTTTACTTTGTAAACCACTAAAAATAATGTTTATTTATGTAAGAACCAAGGTTTAGTGAAACTTGTATTTTTCACTTGGTTTCTTGGCAAATCACACTTGAAATATTTAGATTTACAAGACTTTAAACCTTCTTTGTTCATCATTTTACAAGACACTTTATATTACTTCAAGTTCATGAACTTTTGTGAGGATGATCCATAATCTTTAAACATGTTCATCCTCTCATCTTGCTAGATTATGTTTTTAATCATGATCTAGCAAGATTACATGATGACCAACATCATTTCTACCAACAAACAATAACTAACAAGCATAACAACTCATGTACATCAAGTTTCTTCATATTTAAAGCTTATGTTCAAGTTTACTTCTTATGTTTCTTAGTGTTCTTGATGTTTTTGAACATGATTCATCATTAACCACTTAGAATAGATGTAAAATAGCATGATCATAGTTCTTACCACTAGCACAAGGCTAGGGATGATCAAGTGAAGAAAACAAGTGGTTAATAGCAAACGAAGGAGGTTCTTGAACTTCCGAAAGCTCCTAGCCTCCTTATGCACCTTCTAACACCTTGAGGAAAGCTTGGAATTGGATTATCTTGGGTTGATGATGGTGGTGGTGCTTGGTGGTTCTTGGCCGAGGGTATAGAGAGGAGGAGGGAGAAAGTGTGTTGGTGATATGTATTGATAATGAAGATGGTTAAGGTCTTGTGGTTTCTTAAATAAACTTCCTACACTTCTTGATCCGTTGGTTCATGTGTTTAGTAAAGGTTATACAAGATCCAATATAATATGCAAATAAAATCTCATGTGGGCCATGTATGTTGGTCGATCATAGGTTGGGGGGGGGGGAGTAGTAGGCTTAGGTTGTAACCATATAGTTAGTTTATAGTTGAAATGTAAGTGTATTGTTAGGGATTTAATTACTAGGTATTTATATAGGGTATTATGATGTTTGGTGACCATAATTAGATTTGAAATACAAAAATAGTGCTTCTAGTAAAAATTTGATGTTTCGGGTAGTGTCCGGTTGTTCGGTTAGATACCGGTTCGTTAAAGTGCTAAATTGCACCGTTTAGTGTCCATTATGTATCTTTTTGTAACCCTTTCAATTCCCGACACTTAGGGAAGTATTCTGGATGATAAAACGTAAATTCTGCATGATATTTTTGGGGTTAAAAGCTGATTTGAGCTGAATTTAATAAAATTCTGCATTTAAAGTGCGTTTCGGGTGCTTTTTAGTGCGTATTTTAGCTTCCGGATGGTATATATGTAAACCCTTGTATGTATTCTTGGGTTTTAATGTATTCTTGTTGGTGGACCTACACCTAGGCCTCAATTCTAATGTCTGACTGCTTTCTGCAGCTTTGTTGACACAATGTGTCTTACCGGTGAGTTTACTAGTATTTCTGACGCAACGCTCTTGTTAATGCATAAAGCAATATTTTGTAGTATAAAACGTGCATGAATTCACTTGTATTGTATGTAATCAGATAATGTTAACATTAAAGCACATAATTGCAGTCATTAAATAATAATTAAAGTGTACGGAAATTACCAGTTTGGTGCCAGTTGTCACACGCAGCGCCACCATGTGCCAGCTCCAGCAATTTTGCCAAAATGGCAGAAATGGTCCCTGCAACACTTTTAAGCCATTTTTGATGCGTTTAAACCCCGTTAACCTCATTTCAAGGCTCTAAAATGAAGTTAAAGTATAGGGAACTTGAAACATGCTCAAAAATATCCGGATGTCGGTTCATTTGGCCGTACGCTTGCGTTATTCGGTTAATTACGACGAAACACGAACGAACGCGAAAAACGATCCAAATTACGCGACGAAAGGATTTTTATCAAGCCAATCACTAAAATAAAATATTTTAATGATTACATAAATTTTTGGATGTCCGGATATATTCAGAACGTAAGATATGCGCGAAAATGCAAACTTATGCACTTTTTGACGCTTTTAGTCCCTATTGATCAAGAAAGTTTATTTTTGTGCACCAAACACCTCAAAGCCTATTTCTAAGCTATGTAAAGGATATTCAGGGCATATTTAACTTATGATCAAGTTCCAGAATGTTTGTTACAGTACAAATCGGCATACTTTCGTAGTTTGTCGAAATTAGTCCCTGTAAGCGAATAAACTTGATTTCGCCACACCAAACCCTCCAAAACTTATTTCTAAGTTATGTAAAGGTTATTTAAGGTATGTTAAGCCTATTTCACTATTCAGGAGTGTTCGTTGCATTAAACTGGTTATATTTACACATCAGTGCGCGTATAACCTTCCAAAAAGCGATTTAAAGCTTGAAATCGAACATGAATTGATATGTGCAAATGATACACATATTTTTACAATTCCCAAGTATGAAACACAATATTTCATAAGTTTGGTATTTGTTTGATGGTCGCAGAGGCACAGGTGTCACACCTCCCCGGCAACTATCGATAGATGTAAGGGGTCTTATATGATAGAAATTAGTATAATAACAAACATCCCAATAACCTGAAATTCCTCCCCGGAATGTTACCCGATATCCCTCCCCGAGATGCATGCTTGTAAAAAAGAGCAGTGAACTCACCTTGGTTTCCTCGGTTTGATTAATTACTTGTTCACACTTAAACAGTCACAGCCTATGATATTCACGTACGCATAATCAGTTTCACATTCTTAATGTTCACATATAAGTTGTAAGTCATGATGTGCATTCAAACATCAGTTTCCGAGCAACACGTAGCAGTTGTATAACTCGATTAAGTTCACAGATCATATGTATGTTTCATATACAATTATATGTTTCCTAAATCATGATTAACATCATTAACAAGCAGGTAACAATCATCCAGGTTTCATACATATGGAAAACACAATCTGTTGTGAACCAACTACTGGGCGACGAAACTTCAGTCGGCGAAACACCCAAGTGTTTCGTCGACTTGAGGGGTGACGAAAGCTAACATGTTTCGTCGGCCATGAGTGTGACGAAAGGCTCATGAGTTTCGTCGTTAGGAGGTTTCGTGGGAGATGGGACTTCCATCCTCAAATGTAACAGTTATCATACATACACACACAGAACCCTAATAGCCATTGTTCCATTCATGCCGATCGATTAGTTTTAATCATTACTTAGTCAGTTAACCCTAACTATTAACCAGTTCATCATGCTTAATGTTACAGATCTCGATCATTCAGTTATTGTGTGCACCGATAAGATCATATATATGAGGCAATAGAATCATCAACCAAACAGCAAGCATGACCAAATACACAACCTCGAATCTGTATCATACGTGTTCCAATTTATCGGCTTAAATGTTAAGATGTCAAAACCCTAATTAACACAACATACGTTTATGGTTTCTACTGCAAACCCCTACATTCACAATGGATCACAGATAATTCATAACAATCATCAAACAATGTATAGTAAACAATCTAATCATATGGATGGTGCACTAACCACAAGATCAAACGGTTTGATTGTAGGGAAAAGACTTCGCAAGAGGGAAGAGGTTACAAGGAAAGGAATTGCCGTCGCACTACCAAAAGTAGGTTAGGGTTTGCTAAAGAGCGTTTTGTAACCTTGTGCACGTATTTATATTTGAACAGTCAACTGGGACTCATCTGGGCCGAAAGCCCATACGAGGAAACCCTCCTCCGGCGAAACCCCATGTTTCGTCGAATAGATATGTGGCGAAACCCTGATGTTTCATCGGGTAGATATGTGGCGAAACTCTAATGTTTCGTCGGGTCTTAATTTGCAAACAGTTCAGTTTATTCATTCATAATAGCTTAGCAATTCAATAAACAACACCACTCTAGTCTTTCACACAATAACACATCACAAAATCACAAAACAATATAACAAAACAGAATTGTCACATAGGAGATACATAAATGAAGGGACTTGAAATCTCGGGTTGTCACACGTAAGACCCCATCCTTACGGTCCGTAAGCAGGACCCAGATGCAGCAGAATGGCAGCTGTCCTTCCAGCTGCATTTCTTGGCCTCCAATTCGCGATTTCTACCATTTTTCACCTCCTTTGGACATGTGTGATGACACTCCTCAGTTCTTGATTACTCAAGGGACACTTGGCTTGAATTGGTGACCTCAAGATCACTATAAATAACCATGAACTTTGATCATTCAAACTTGCTCATTTCAATCTTCTTTCTCTCTATCTTGGAGCTTGTTTCCAGCAATTGGAAGCCTCCTACTGAAGTTCTAATCATTCCTAGAACACAAGTAAGTGTTCTTCCTTAGTCTATTTCATTATTTTGGCTATTATGAGCCAAATGTCAAACAAATTGACTTTTGTTTGACTTTCGGTTCTCACCATTTTGGTCAAGTCAAAGTTCAAATTGAACTTTGCAACATGATCATAATCAAGAAGGTGTTAAGCCCTCACGATTGCACTTTCTGATCATTACGTTTAGTAGGAGAAATGACAAGTCAAACTTTTACGAAATAAAAGTCAAAAGTGCATAAAAGTGCATTTTATGACGAAAATGTTTTCGGGTATTAAAACTTAAAGTTTTGATACCAAATCAGTTTTATAACATTACTAGACATGTTCCACCATGTCTAACTTGTCATTTCTAGTTTAGTGCTTATTCCTTAGTCAAAAGTCGAGCGGTTTGACTTCAGCTTTGACTTTCAAATCTGGCCCGTTTGGTCAAGGTTTGGATCCGACCAAGCCCATTTATATGACCATAGTAATATAGGGAATAACCCTCTGAGGTTATACCTTATGGTCATGTCGTTTGGTTAGTCAAATGACGAGTCATCTATAAGTACTTTTAAATGCCGAAAATGCCCTTTTGGCGCATAAAATAGTTTTAAACATATAAGATCATTGTTTTGACATCTAAACTGATCACACAACATTGTTAAACTTGTTTTGACATATTAGATTCGTCATAGGACTTATTTAACCATCCGAACCCGTAGTTACGCATACGACCTGTTAAAGTGGCGTAAACCACTTTAACAAGTCGTAACGAGTCAAAACACTTCTAGATACTTCCAAATCAGAATGTAAGGTATTATGAACCATATTACACGAGATCCTTCACTCGTTTGGTTTATAAACCTCATTCTATCTGATATTCCGTTTAAAGTCTCGATACACTAACTTAGTTATTCGACAAACTAGGAAACAATTAAACACTTGAGCTGTGACAACCGTGCCTACAGTTATCACTAACCAATCCCAAACAATTTCCTAAGCAATAAAACCTTTTTTTTTTATTTAGTGGATTGTGTAATTATCTATGATATTTGCACAATAGCAATCCATGTTCAAATTCAAACCCTTAAACACTTTCTGGAAAGTTATACGCAAACTGTTACGCAAACGTAATCAGTCTAACGCGACATACACTCCGGAACAGTGACATAAGCTTAACATACCTTAAATAACCTTTACATAACTTAGAAATAAGTTTTGAAGGGTTTGGTATGACAAAAGCAAAGTTTATTCAATCACAGGGACTATTTGCGTTAAACTGCAAAAGTCTGCCAATTCGTATAGCAACGAACACTCCGGAACATGATCATAAGCTAAACATACCCTAAATACCCTTAACATAGCTTATAAATAAGCTTTGACCGGTTCGGTGTAAGAAAATATGCTTATTTGATCAACAGGGACTAAAAGCGTAAAAAACTGCGAAAGTTTGCATTTACGTGCATATCTCGCGTTCTTACCATATCAGGACATCCAGAATTTTTTGTAATCACTAAAATATGTTATTTTAGTGATAGGAATGCAAAAATACCATTCGTCGCTTAATTTGAATCGTTTTCGCGTCCGTTCGAGTTTCGTCGTAATTAACCGAATAACGCGACCGTACGACCAAACGAACCAACATCCGTGATATTTCCAAGCATGTTTCAAGTCCCATATTCTTTAACATCCTTGTAGAGCCTTGAAAATGGCTCAACGGGGGTTAAACGCGTCGAAAAACAAGTTTGGACCGTGCAAGGACTGTTTTTGCCAATTTTGAAAGTCTGGACAGCAGCTGTGACGGGGCGCGACAGCCCTATCTGGGCAGAAACTTCATTACCAACTTCTAGCTGGTTTCCTCCTTATTATTTGATGGTGTTTTTGTTGTTTGGTGACCAAGTAAACACTTCTCCAAGGCTTCTAACATGGACCACACACTTGTATGGTAGAGATTATTACTTGGGGAACACCTAATCCACTTTTCATCATCCTGTTAATCTAAGAACACTATAAATAACAAGTCCGATTCATTCACCAACTTGCTCATTCCTTCTTTCTTTCATCTTGCTCTGATTTGAGGCTACCATTCTTTGTTGGAGGCTTCATACTTGAGCATTCTAGTTCATTTTTCCAAGCATTGAACTCTTGTAAGTGTTCCTTCATGCTTGTTCTTTTATTTTAAGCAAGAAAGTCAAACAGTGTTTGACTTTCAGCTTTGACCATTAATTGGTCAAGACAAAGTTCAATTGAACTTTGCAACGTGATCGTAATCACGATGGTTATAGTCCCTTGCAACTATACCTACTGATTACCACGTTGACTAGTCGTAGTGGCGAATCAAAGTTTCAGTCAAAATGCACGTTTATGTGCATTTTACGACGGAACTATTTTCGAGTATCAAAACACTTTGTTTTGATACCAAATCAGTTTTCTAACTTAGTTAAACATGTTTAACTCGTCACTACTAGTTTAGTGCTTATTTAGGGTCGTAAGTCAAGCGGTCTTAACAACCGGTTAGACTTTCGAACCCGACCCGTTTGGTCGATCATTAGGATCCGACCAAACATATTTTGTGAACATAGTTATATAGGGAATAACCTACTGAGGTTATACCTTATGATCACCTTGTTTGGTTAGTTATTCGTTAAGTCGTTTATATGCCCATTAAAAATGACCAAAATGCCCTTTTTGAGCATAAATTCATTTTTAACATATGTAATCAAACTTTTGACATCTAAACTAATTTAAAAACATTTATAAAAATGTTTGTGTGACAACTGTCAAAATTCTGGGTATCCGTACAATTATTAAATAATGATTAGTTCTTAATGACTGTGCTGAATTATAATTAATTGTCTGAATTGATTCCTGATTATTACTTTATACATACATATGCACCACATATTGCTTAATGTCATATCATTATTGCATGAGAACTTTATTGGCTTAAATGATGCATTAAATGCAGTTAGCACCGTTATCAGACAAATCAGAAAAATGCTGACGGAATTCAGTAAGTAGACAGACGTTGTATTGAGACCTAGAATGGGCCAGAAACCAAGTATTACACTAGTATAGTGTGTAGGAAAGTAAGGATCATAAAACTGCCTTCCTAGAGATAGTTTAAGTTCCGGAAAGTGCCTAAAACTCACTTAAACTACAGAATTCTGCAGAAAATCAGCAAATTCAGCATTTAAACAATCTAATATCATGCAGAAATATGATTAAACGGTCCTGAATGCTTTCCTGAGTGTCGGGAATTAAAACTGTCACAAAAGGTAACATAAAGCACACTAAACTGCATAATTTAGCACCTTAACGAACCGGTAACCAACTGAACAACCGGACACTACCCGAAACACCAAATTTTCACTAGAATCACTGTTTTAACATTACCAAGCTAGTAATGGTCCCCGATCATCATAAATATCTAGTAACTAAAGTATGTAACTAAATACTTACATTTTTACCAAAATCTAACTAGTTTAGTTTAACCTAGCCTACATACCCCCCCCCCCCACCTATGAAATCGGCCAACATATGGCCCACCCCAAGATTTTATAAGATTAAAATATTAGATCATGTTTTTGCTTTATGTGGCATATTATACAAGGGTTAAACACTTGAGATGGGCTATAAGTAAACACATAAGACCATAACTTCATTCCTACACACACACTAAAACACACACAACTTTCTCTCTGTCCCTTGCCTTGCTCTCGGCCAAACCAAGCACCACCATTATCACTATCATTCATTCATCCTACATCCATTTCAAGTATATACAAGTGTGTTAGAGGTTGCATGAGGAAGCTAGGAGTTTGTAGAAGTTCAAGGACCTTCACCATTTGCTTTTATCCACCTCATTTCTTCTCTTGATCATCCCTAGGCTTGAGCTAGTAGTAAGAACACTAATCTTTCCATTTTACATCTATTTTAAGTGGTTAAAAGATGTTACATGATGATTAACTTAAAGAATACTGAGAATCAAAGGAATGAAACTTGAACGTAAGCTTAAATCTTGAAGAAACTAAGTTGTTTATGTGTTGATTTGCTTGTTGATCATTATTTGCTTATGAAAATGATGTAGATCATCATATGATCTTGCTAGATCATGATTAAAAACATAATCTAGCAAGATGAGAGGATGAAAGTGTTGTAGGATCATAGATCATCCTCATAAGAAACATGAACTTGAAAGGATATGTGGTTTTCTTGAAAATAATGATCAAAGTAAGTTGTAATACTTGTAGATCTAAAATTTCATGGATGGTTTTTCAAAGGAACCAAGTTAAAAACACAAGATTTACTTGATCTTGGTTCTTACATAAATAAACCCTATTTTAAAGGTTAAATAAGTGTAGAAACACTTATGTAACAAGAAAAAACAAGGAAGAAACATTTTTTGAAAAATATGATTATAAGTTGTGAAGATCCATTTTCTTTAAAAATGAAGTTTTAAAGAATCAATCACACTTTAAAAGGGTAACAAGGCTTACTAAGAACACTAGTAAGTTACTACAAATTTTTACAAATATTCAAGTTCATAAAGTAGTAGTTGTGTTTGTTAATGGCAAAGTTGGTAAGTGTAGAATGTGTATAGTTGATTGTGGATTGATTGTGTTGATTTTACAAAAGAAAATGATATACCTTCAAGGTACGGAAACCTCCATTTTTAGGGGAAACTATGGCAAATTTTTTCTAGAAATTAAACACTTAGAAAAATATTTCCAAATAAATGTTTACAAGTGTATTTTAAACCATAAATCTTTATATAAACCTTGCCATAATTTTTGTTACAAAAATTACAAGTATTGGAGGTTGGTTTTTATAAATAAAAGTGACTAAATATGTATTTAGGAAAATATATATTTAGAAGACACCATGTGAGTGATTATTTGTATATTATGTGTATTAGTTATATTATTTTAGGACTTAAAATAATATAACTCACTAAAATACCAGAAATTACAATCCAAAATATTAATAAAAAACTCAAGAATATGAATATACAAGTGATACACAAAATATTGGTGAAACCGAACTAAGGAATATAACTTACAAAATACTCCGGAAATAATATTCATGTGCATATTCTGGCAATTAATATTTTGGACACCAAAGGAAACAAAAATGTGATTTTTACAATTATTACAAAAATTTATATCATATTTTTGACAAGAAGAAAATGTATTATTTTTTGGTGAATAAAGATATGTATTTTCTTGGAAATATTAGAAGATATATTATTTTTGGAAGAAATATATATTTTCTCAAACAAAAACGGAATATAGTATTTTGGAGAAAAATAAGCATACATATATATTTTCCAGGTTAGACTTGAAAATATATTACTTTTGGAACTTATATAAAAATACAAATATTTTTGCCAAAGGAAAAATTATAAATAATTTTTCTTAGTAGTATTTCTTAAAATATATATTTTGAAAATATATATTGATGAACTTTTATTAGAGAAAAGTTAATACAAAATTAAGTATAAGAATACTTAATGAATACAATAAAAATACGTATTCTCATACGTACAAATACACTCCGGAATACGACCCCACCTACATGGCAAAAATATACAAGTATAAGAATACGAATACAAATACACCCATCTTTGGGAAGGAAATACATGAATAAATACTTGAAAAGTAACAAATTAAAATATATTGTTTTAACAATTATTCCAAAATTTAATAAATATAATTTAAGTTAAAATATTAATTATTTTAACAAATAATTATATAACTTGGAATAATATTGAAGACACAAAGAACGTAACTCAAAGACACTAACTAATACTAAATTAAGGCACAACCCGATCGTCTAATATACCTTAGTACGTTGTAGGTAGTCGTGTATATTAGAAGGAGCTTTGAGTTACCGTTGAAGAACGCAAAACCGTGAGTTCATGTTCCCCTTTTTCTTTTAACTGTTTTCGGTTTTATAACTTCGGGGGTGAAGTACATGTTACAAACTGTTTACAAACGTTTATACGTGGTATGGTTAGCTAAGGAAGGGTACTCCTAGATCATGTGAGTGGTGGGTACGACGCTTAAGACCATCAATCCTCTTTGTAGGACCGAGGGATACGAGTGATAGATCTATTTGGGTGTAGCGAGCCCACACCTGTGTGGACCAGGGTGGCCCATGAGGTGACTATGTCTTATTTCCGGA
The DNA here is from genome assembly GCA_030545235.1 of Helianthus tuberosus. Classification (NCBI taxonomy): domain Eukaryota; kingdom Viridiplantae; phylum Streptophyta; class Magnoliopsida; order Asterales; family Asteraceae; genus Helianthus; species Helianthus tuberosus. The sequence continues at coordinate 101,673 of JARYGA010001352.1, read as the reverse complement.
GATAAATTTGCTAGGTTTGAGTCTTCCTGCATCACGTCACACATATTAATGTATTAGCTACACATTAATGATATGTTTTCCTTGTTGCTTTCATACCGGTTTTCAAGTACATACAAACATATTTATAAATGTTTCCAAGGTTTATTCGTGCACACCTACTAAACACATGAACTCGTTCAACTTTTGTTGATGTTTTCAAACTACATGTATTTCAGGAAATTAAGTATGGATCTGGCGGGCGTTGAATGTTTCAAGTTATGTTAAGAATAAAGGATGTCATCTGGTGTCTTAGGATTTGGTTAGTGTGTCTTATCCTGGACGAGACACATCTTCCAAGGCCTGGTTTTATTTAAAGTCTTTTATCGAGTCCTTATGGAACTCTAAAACTATTTGCATGGTTTGTGATTCGAATTTGAAGTCTATGATTTAAGACAAGGTTGTCATGTTTTTAAACTTACTTAATGGATGATCATCTTTGGTTTTATCATATAGTTGTTATTATGATTGAATGCAATGATATTAAGCAAGTCAGACCAAATCACGCTTCCGCAAAAGTCAGGGTGTGACAGTTTGGTACAGAGCTTCGATTGTAGCGAACTAGGATTCTTTCTCGAGTCTAGACTACAATCATTAGGGCTCTCACGAAAATATTTTTAAGCATGTTTTCATCATACAAAACGCCCAGATCCAGGGAAACAAACATTTTTACAAAATAAAAAGACAAGAAACACAATGCACAGTTACTTTGTTGGTTTAGTCTGGGAGACTAGTTGGTTTAGTCTGGGAGACTAGGTGGTTTAGTCTGGGAGACTAGGTGGTTTAGTCTGGGAGACTAGGAAGGATACATGATCACATGAGTTCATTGTCTTTGATTACATGCTAAATGTTGATAGTTAATATATGTGCATATGTTGTGATTGTTCTGTTATAGACACTATGTCTTCATCCGATAGCGGATTGTCCGACGACCATGATCCCATGGCAGTAGTCCTCAACGATGAGGCTATGCCAGAGCTGGAGATCTTCACATCAAATTCAGAGAGTGATCCGGAGATGATGTCCGTCGGCGACAACTACTTGCAGCCATTCGCATTGCCTGACCTTGGAGATGAGTTACCGCTTGCTGATGGCATTCCAGATGAGGATCCTTTTGTTGCTCCCATTCTAGTTCATGATCATCTTATCATCGGGCATCCGGATGGTGAGCATGTCCTGACACCGATCCTCGCTCCTGATCCTTTAGTGGCCATTCCTCTCGAGGATTTACCTTTTGACGATTTGATTGATATTAACATTGATTTGTTTGTTGATGGTCCTCCTGATGATGCCCATGGTGATGGCGAGTTAGATAAGGACGTTGTTGCTATTCCACTTTTTGAGATTCCTGTTATTGAGATTTCCCCTGATTCTAGCTTACACTCTGTCTCAGATTCCTTTGATTCTGTGACTCCTTCCGCCTTGCAGACAATGGGGTTACGACACCATGTCACCGATCCTAATGATGACACAGCCGTGTCAGCTGCACTATCCCCTTCACACGAGCTTGAGCCTGGTCTTGAGCTAGACTTTCTTCCTATCGATCAGCCCGATGTTGCACCTGCTGATCCTGAGCCTTTACCTGATCACGACCCTATTCCTTTTGGCATACCTGACATTGCACCCCTCATACCTGATCCAGTCCTTGCGCCCGTTGACCCTCATGTTATTAAGTTATGCATTCCCCCACCTACACCTGCACCTGCTGATGTTGCTCCTTTTACTTCTTCACCAACTGATGAACCATTCCGAGCATCCCTGCCGTATTCCATGCCGACCTCAGACCCCTACCATCCCTCGCATTTTGTTGGTTATACATAGGATGAGTTACTTTATTCGCTTCAGCTTCGATTTGAAGTTATGAGTCACAGAGTCTTGGAGCTTGAGTCGATACCATGTCCTTCACCGTGTCCTTGTCAGCATGCTTCCGTTCCCTCTCGTTCGTCACCGCCTCCTTTCGCACGTCCACCTGCTCCTCTTACTCCTTTTCCAGAGTTTGATGCTCGATTTCTTACGGTTGAGCAGCAGGTCCGTTATTTACTTCGTCATGTGCACAAGCTCGAGGAGGAACTCGCACATGTCCTCAGTTTGATTTTCCTCCCTCCTCCTCCTCCGCCATCAGTACAGTAGGTTTTTGGTTTTATGCAGATGCATTACCTTTGATGAAAGTACCACTTTTGAGTTAAGCTTGTGAAGCCTTTTGGAGACCACCTTTTGATTGAAAGACTTTTGTAAGATTGGTAGACTTGCTGGATAAGGGTAGACTTGATTGTAAGACTCTGGTAAGATATGATGTACCTTGTAAAACCTGAACAATACTTTGTGGTCGATGATTAATGAAAGCCCAATCGTCATGTTCTTATTAAACATATTCCCATTCACTTGTTTATGCTATGATTGTGCTATTGTTTGAGATGAATGACTTAATGAGTGTATGTATATACGACCTCTAAACAACTATATACCCCCCTGAACAAATAAGACCTGACCAATCCGAACTCCTTCTTAGAAAATGTCTCATCAAGAGATCATTCGGCTGACCGAGGCAGAACTGTGAGCGAACATTTCACGGGCCATAGCTCGACACGAGGTTCTTCGCTACAAACACAACGGATGTACCTCAGGGAATAACTCACCTAACGGTAATGTTTAAGTCACCTAAGACACATTACAATACGTTTGGAAATTTCCGGAAGTGCTTTACTAATGCTTTCTGTGATGATCTTGCTTGGGTACAGGATGTACCTACAAGCAGTTTCTGGACTGCAAGCCTCTGAACTTCGACGGCACTGGAGGTGCCATAGCTTTTGTGAGATGGGTTGAGAATGTGGATTCTGTTCTACGAATGAGCGGATGTATGCCAGAGCAACAAGTCATATGCGTTTCTGGATTGTTTCAAGATGATGCTTTGTTACGGTGGAACCTTCAGGTTCAGATAATGGGTGAGACTGCTGCGTATGCTTTGACATGGGATGAGTTAAAAGAAATGATGCGTAAGGAGAATTGTTCTCAAATGGAGATCCAGAAGCTGGAAATCGAATTCTGGAACTTGAAGATGGAAGGTCCAAAGGTGGTGGAATATGTGCAGAGACTTCATGATTTATCGCGAGTTGTTCCATATCTGGTGGAACCGGAGGTGAAGAGGATGGAATGATACATCTGGGGATTGACGCCTCAGGTTCTGAGCTTGATGACAGCATCAACGCCTCTAACAACTATCGATGCGAGTGACTTGAGTATGGCGCTCACTAAGGAAGCACTTAGATTGGAAAGACTTTCGACCCCTGATGAGAAGAAGGAGACTCAGGTGGAGTCATCTAGAAAGAACAAAAGGAAGCTCACTGATTTCCAAGAAGGCGCCCAGGCAAATACGCTCATCGAGACCAAAAAGGGAAAAAGATACTTGGGTACCGGTGACAACTGTGCTCTGTAATCGATGTATAATGTAAAACAATGTTAATTATCAAAAAAACAATGTGTTTTGGTGTTATTATATGTTTTTTTGTGTTATTATGTGTGTATTTGTGTTTGATGATTTTACGATTTGATTCGAATTCGATTTCAAGCTTTAAATCGATTTCTGGAAGGTTATACGCAAACTGGTGCGTAAACGTAATCAGTTTAATGCGAAAAACACTTCGGGATAGTGACATAGGCTTAACATACCTTAAATAATCTCCACATAACTTATAAATAAGTTTTGGATGGTTTGGTGTGTTAAAATCAAGTTTATTCGATCTCAGGGACTATTTGTGTCAAACTGTGAAAGTATGCCGATTTGTTCAGTAACGAACGTTTTGGAACTTGATCATAAGTTAAACATACCCTAAATATCCTTTATATAGCTTAGAAATAGGCTTTGAGGGGTTCGGTATGCTAAAATAACCTTATTTGATCAATAGGGACTAAAAGCGTCAAAAAGTGCATAAGTTTGCATTTTCGCACATATCTTACGTTCTGAATATATCCGGACATCCAAAAATTTATGTGATCAGTAAAATATTTTATTTTAGTGATTGGCATGATAAAATTCCATTCGTCGCTTAATTTGGATCGTTTTTGCGTCCGGTACGACTTCCGTCGTAACTACCCGAATAACGCAACCGTACGACCAAACGAACCGACATCCGAGATTTTTTTGAGCATATTTTAAGTTCCCTACACTTTAACTTCATTTTAGAGCCTTGAAATGGGGTTAACGGGGCTTAAACGTGTCAAAAATGCATCAAAAAACAAGTTTTGGGCTTGCAGGGGCAAAAAGTGACAATCTGCCATAGTTACCAGGAGGGGCGCGTAAGCCTGGTCCTATTCTTATGCGGCCCGCGTCAGCAGCCCAAATCAGAAACATTGAATCTGGCTTTCCAGCCTGTTTTTGATGGTTTTAATTATAGATTTGCAATACCATTTGTTGGTATTTCATGTCCCCATTATTTTTAAAACCTTGTGCCCACATGTATGGCCAAGATCGAAGCACGATTTGCGAGAAACGATCCTAACGGTTGTGGGATTTCTATAAATACCCAACACTTTCATTTCTTGCAACTCACAAATCTGATTCAATTGCTCTAAGTTGGGATTTAGCACTTCATACCTGAGCAACTTGAATCAAGATCTTCCTAGCTTGGACCCTTTGTAAGTATTCTTTCGTGCTTTTATGCGTTTTTAAGCACGAAAGTCAAACTACGTTTGACTTTCTGTTTTGACCAGTCTTTGGTCAACACGAAGTTCATTTGAACTTCGCAACGTGAGCGTAATCACGATGGTTATAGTCCCTTGTGACTACACCTACTGAATACCACGTTGATTAGGTGTAGTGACAAGTCATAGTTTCGGTCAAAATGCGTATTTATGCGTATTTTGCAACCAAACTATTCTTTTGTATCAAAACCCTGTGTTTTGATATCAAAACATGTTTTCTAACTTAGGTAAACATGTTTAGCTCGTCACTTTTAGTCTAGTGCTTGTGTAGAGTCGTAAGTCAAGCGGTCTTGACAACCGCTTAGAGTTTCAAACTCGACCCGTTTGGTCGATCTTTAGGATCCGACCAAGCATTTTTAGTGACCATATTTATATAGGGAATAACCTTCCGAGGTTATACCTTATGGTCACTTAGTTTAATTAGTTGTATGATAGGTAGTTTATATGCCTTAGGTAAAATGACCAAAATGCCCTTTTCATGCATAATTGGATTTTAAGCATAGGTAACCTAACTTTTGTCACCTAAACTAATTATGCAACATGTTTAGGCATATAATACTTGTCATAGGATTAATTAGGCGTCTCGAACGCGCATTTTGCGTGAACGACGCGTTAAAGTAGCGTAAGCTACCTTAATGGGTCGTAACGGGTCGAAAGCACTTAGGTTAGGTTTCGATTTAGGATGTAGGCTTTGTTAAACCATATCACATGAGTCCCAATACTCATTTGGTTTACGAAACCTCATTCTACCCGATCTTCCGATTTAGGTGTCGATTGTTTATCTAGTGATCCGATTTCTAGGTGCTGCTTGATTTCTCTTGTTTTGCTTGAGTTTTGTTGAGTTCTTTTGATTGAAGATACTTTGCACTACGATGTGAGTACATAGATCCCCTCTTTTACTGTTTTCAATTGTTTTGGGGTGATTCATATGTGTTAAATGTTTTTCGATGTTTTTAACGATGGTTTCAAAAACGATTAAAACGGTTTATATTAAACTAATAACGATTTCGATAATGTGAACAAACTTTTTGGGCGTAGTTACATAACGAATAACATTCATTAACATTGATCAAGCCAACCAGTATTAGGTTATGGTACCATAGGATCTGACAAATCCCGTTATCAGACTGCACCCATGGTTATGTGTGGGGGTTATGTGGGTAACGACTGAATCTGTGATTGTTAATTACCCCTTTGGTGGTTTATTAATGCGAGTTTTGAGATAGACGAGTTGTGAAGGTTTGGATGTTATTAGCGAGACGACCAAAAGTGGTTTTCACAATTAAAACGAGAGCGATTTTGGAACAATTAAACGATTTTGGAACGAGTTAAACGAATTGAACAAACGATTGGTTTTTGGTTAGTGTTTAGATAACGGGACGGGTGTAATGTGGTGAAAACATGGTAGATACGCCGCTGGTACTTCTTATATATAAGTGTTTTCATCATGTTACTTACCGTGGCGTTATTTAGTTCACTTGGGTAAACGATTTTGAAACGATGTCACATAATGATGTTTTCTAAGTAATATAAACCATACGAGTTTTATTAACGAGTTTTTACGAGATGTTTTACAATTTGGTCTACTTAAACAAATGTTTTGGGGTTAAGAATCATGGCTACGAGATTTTACAAGTTATAACCAACTTGATTTGTGTTGGTTAATTGTGTTGCAATAATATACACTTTTCAAAACAAGGTTTTTAATAAGGAATTGCAACATGTAAACTAGCCATGAATCCGACACTCTCATAAAACCTATGTGCTCGCCAGCATTTCTTTGCTGACTTTGTTTTTACATATGTTTCAGGTGTTGTTGAATGATGTTGATTGCTAGTATGCATGTTCACATAGGATTTGGACGAGGCCTTAGTGACATAATAACAATGATAGTCGATGTGTAATTTGTTTGTTTTGTTTTAAGACAATGTAAATTATCTAATGAATCAATAAAACGAAACTTTTGTATCCATGGTTGTGAAACAATAATTCTGTTGCAACACTCCCCGACATTTTCACCGCGGTTTCGTTGTTTTAACACGGTTGGGGTGTGATAGAAGAGTTGGTATCAGAGTCAATGGTTATATGGAATTAGGTTATTAGCAATGCTTTGACCTAGACTATAACTTTCTAGGACCCTAACGCGAGTCTTCTTGCGTTTAGATTTTAAAACAAAACCGTCACCTATCCTTAGGTGATAACCACAATGAGAACACAATTTTAGAATCCGCTTTGAAAACTAATCATTTCTTCGTAAATGATTTGTTATAAGGTTTTGAACCCTCTGAGTTTTCAAAATCTCGTCAAAGTTTAGGTCTTATAGTGTGAACACGTGCAATCTGGAAGGGTGGATGCCTGTATCCTGAGTTTTCTGTCTAAGGCTAGAGTGTTTGTACAAATCCATATAATCGGACAAGTCACTCTTACCTGGGAACTCTTGGGATGAGTGTTCACATATAGGCTAAAGCATGTCTTCGCGATACATTATATTGACCCATTTACTTTGATTTGTCATTGCGTATCAATTGTTTGTTCGAGGTAACGAACGAATGATCGCCTTCCTTGTGTTTTGTCTATATTTTCAATACCTCTTTTGTTTTTCCCAATTGTTGATCTCACTCGTTTCTCATGTTTCCCCGTTCTTTTTAGATAATGCCTCCTCGACGAGATGCACAACCTCTAACCAACAAAGAAGTTGCAGCCCTTGTCTTTCAGCAAATGGCTGCTGTGCTTCCGAACGTAGTAACCCATATTCATCAATTATACAACAATAACAACAATAATGCTCAGTGTAGTTTCAAGAATTTCAATTCTGCTAAACCGTTGAAGTTTTCTTGGTCTCAAGGAGCAACCGCGCTCCTGCAATGGTTCGAAAGTTTGGAGAGCACATTCAGACATGTGCAATGTCCGAATGAGCGTAAGGTTGAGTTTGCATCCAGTGTGTTCGAGAAGCGTGCTCTTACATGGTGGAACGGTGTGATGCGTGATAAGGGTGCCGATGTGGCGATGGCACAAACATGGGAAGAGCTTCGAGCTCTCATGATGAAAGAGTTATGTCCCCGTCATGAAATTCGAGCTTTGGAACGAGAATTCGATGATTTGAAACAAGATGGGGGAGAACACCGTACTTATACGGATCGTTATGAAGAGATGAGTTTGTTGTGTCCCACTATGGTTACCCCGTTGGAGAAGGCGATTGAGAGGTACATCAATGGTTTACCCGATTCTGTGCAAGACATTGTGACTGGCAGTAATCCTACTACAGTTTGTCAAGCGATTAAATTGGCTGCTACTCTGACCGAGTCTCAGGTCAGAAAGGGTAAACTGACCCGTAAGGGTGACAAGAAGAAGTCAGATGAATCCACACAAGATAAGGGTAAAGGTAAGGGAAAGAAAAAGGGTGAGTCTTCTAAGAAGTCGAGGAAGCGCAAGGCTTCCCAGAACTTTGCGGTCACTGCAGAAAATCCTCAGAACCCACCAGCCTTACCTCCCGTGAAGAAGCAATATGCTGGTACTGCACCTCACTGTGCTCGATGCAATGGTCATCATGCTACCCAACAGGCGTGTAAACAGTGTACTATTTGTGGTAAACTTGGGCATCTGGCCAACATCTGTCGTTTGGGTCAGAATCAAGCTGCTCATATTCCAGCACAAGTTCAAGGGAATGCTGCTAGATTCCCACCTGGTTCGTGTTACAACTGCGGAGAAATGGGTCATTTCCGCAACAACTGCCCGAGGTTGGTGAATGCGAATGCAAATCAGAACGCGAATGTGAATCCCGCTCATGGACGAGCGTACAACTAGAACGCTAATGAGGCCAGAGCTGACAACGAGGTTGTTAATGGTACGTTCCTTGTTAACAATCGATCTGCATCTGTTCTTTTCGATTCTGGTGCCGATAGAAGTTTTGTTTCATTATCATTTGAGCCTTTACTTGCGATACCTAGAACTAAACTGAGGAAACCCTTATCTGTCGAAGTTGCTACTGGTCAACCGATTGTCCTCGATTCTGTTATTCGCAATTGTCAATTGGACCTTGATAACCATCTTTTTCCTATTGACCTCACACCGATGCAACTTAGGAGTTTCGACATTATCATTGGGATGGATTGGTTGACTAAACATCATGCTGAGGTGGTTTGTTTTGATAAGATCATTCGTATTCCTCTTTCGTCTGGTGAAGTCCTAGAGGTTCGTGGTGAGAAACCATCTGGTGGATTGAAACTCATGTCATGTACGAAGGCCCAAAGTTATTTACGAAAAGGATATATCGCCTTTCTGGCACATGTCACCAAGGAGAAAGGCAAGAGCAAGTGTATTCAAGATATCCCAATTGTCCACGGTTATCCAGAGGTGTTTCCTGATGAACTGCCTGGTTTGCCTCCAGTTCGTCTAGTCGAATTTCATATTGATCTTGTACCCAATGCTAACCCGGTTATGAAAGCACCTTATCGTCTTGAACTGTCTGAGATGCAAGAATTATCAAAACAGCTTCAAGAGTTATCTGATAAAGGATTCATCCGACCAAGTTATTCGCCTTGGGGCGCTCTTGTCCTGTTTGTGAAGAAGAAAGATGGGTCTTTTCGAATGTGTATCAATTATCGTGAGCTTAACAAGCTTAACATCAAGAATCGATATCCCCTACCTCGAATTAATGATCTCTTTGATCAGCTGCAAGGTGCTACCGGTTTTTCCAAGATCGATATGCGTTCTGGGTATCATCAACTTTGTGTTCTCGAAGAAGATATTCCCAAAACTGCATTCCACACGAGATATGGTCATTACGAGTTCACATTCATGCCTTTTGGTTTGACAAATGCTCCAGCCATTTTCATTGACTTAATGAATATGGTCTGTAAACCTTATTTAGACAAGTTCATTATTGTGTTTATCGACGATATTCTCATTTATTCGAAGTCTCGAGCCGATCACGAGCAACACCTTCGTTTGACTCTGGAACTCCTAAAGAAGGAACATTTTTTTGCTAAATTCTCCAAGTGTGAATTCTGGCTTAAAGAAGTTCAGTTCTTGGGTCATATGGTCAACGAGTAGGGTATTCATGTGGATCCATCCAAAATTGCTGCAATTAAGGATTTGAATACACCAACGACACCAACAGAAATTCGTTCTTTTCTTGGTCTCGCTGGTTATTATCATCGTTTTATTTCGAACTTCTCGAAGATTGCGGTTCCACTCACTGCTTTGACTCAAAAGAATAAGCCTTTTGAGTGGGGACCCAAGCAAGAAGAAGTGTTCCAAACGCTGAAACTGAAGCTATGTGATGCTCCTGTTCTATCTTTGCCCGATGGAAACGATGATTTCGTTGTCTATTGTGACGTGTCGAATCTTGGCCTTGGTTGTGTTCTTATGCAACGAGGTAAAGTGATAGCTTATGCATCAAGACAACTGAAAGTTCACGAGAAGAACAACACAACTCATGATCTTGAGTTAGGTGCTGTGGTTTTCGCTCTCAAAATCTGGAGACACTATCTTTATGGCATGAAGTGTGTGGTTTTCTCAGACCATAAAAGTCTCCAGCACATTCTCAATCAGAAGGAGCTGAACATGAGGCAACGACGATGGGTTGAACTCTTGAACGATTACGATTGTGAGATTCGCTACCTTCCTGGTAAGGCGAATGTCGTAGCCGATGCGCTTAGTCGAAAGGAGCGAGTCAAGCTTCATTCTGTTCAAACTCTATCTGATATTCAATCTCGTGTCCTTCAAGCTCAACAATTTTGTGTTTCACAAAATTTGATGGGTAAGGAATTACCACGTCAACTTGAGCTTAAACTCGAAGCAAAAGGCGATGGGTTACTCTATTTCAAGGATAGTTTGTGGGTTCCGAAACAAGACGATCTTCGCACTTTAGTGATGGACGAATCTCACAAGTCTCGATATTCTATCCATCCTGGTGCTGACAAAATGTACAAGGATCTTCGTACTCAGTATTGGTGGCCTGGTATGAAGAAGGATATTGCCTTGTATGTATCGAAATCCCTAACTTGTCTCAAAGTCAAGGCTGAACATCAACGACCATCTGGTTTGCTTGTACAACCGGAGATACCGGTATGGAAGTGGGAGAACATTGCGATGGATCTCATCACTAAGTTACCGCGTACATCTAAAGGTCACGATGCTATTTGGTTTGTTATCGATCGATTAACGAAGTCAGCTCATTTTATTCCGATTCGCGAGGATCTATCTGCTGATAAACTTGCAAAGATTTATGTTGATGATATTGTATCTCGACATGGTGTTCCTTTGGATATCATATCTGATCATGATGCTCGATTTTCATCTCATTTCTGGAAGACCATGCAATCTGCTATGGGAACCCAACTAAATCTAAGCACTGCTTATCATCCCCAAACAGATGGACAATCTGAGAGGACGATTTAAACTTGGAGGATATGCTTAGAGCCTGCGTGATAGACTTTGGTGGTAATTGGGATTCTCATCTTCCATTGATCGAGTTCTCCTACAACAATAGTTATCATGCTAGTATCAATATGGCACCATTCGAAGCTCTCTACGGTCGAAAATTTCGTTCTCCTGTCTGTTGGAATGAGATCGGTGAAGCTCAGCTTACTGGACCTGAGCTCATTCTAGAAACAACAGACAAAATCAAGAAAATTCACGATAATCTTGTGACAGCTAGAAGCCGTCTAAAGAGTTATCCGGATATGCGAAGCAAGCCCTTGGAATTTCAAGTAGGCGACCATGTCCTACTCAAGGTGTCACCTTGGAAGGGAGTGGTGAGATTTGGAAAGAAAGGAAAACTTGCAACTCGATATGTTGGACCATTTAAGATTGTTGAAAGAATTGGAAAGGTTGCCTATCAACTAGAGCTATCTCTAGAGCTTGGAAATATTCATCCGAATTTTCACGTGTCCAATTTGCAAAAGTGTTTAACTGATGCTAATCTTCACATTCCACTCGACGAGATTCAAGTTGATGAAACGATGCACTTTGTCGAGAAACCTATGGAGATAATGGACCATGCAGTCAAACAGTTGAAGAACAAACGAATTCGATTGGTAAAGGTTCACTGGGAAACCAAACGTGGCCCAGAGTTTACTTGGGAACGTGAGGACCAAATGAAGGCGAAATATCCGCAATTGTTCTCACAAGTTTCCTCTAGTTAAAATTTCGGGACGAAATTTCCTAAAGTAGGGGAGACTGTGACAACTGTGCTCTGTAATCGATGTATAATGTAAAACAATGTTAATTATCAATAAAACAATGTGTTTTGGTTTTATTATATATTTTTTGGTGTTATTATGTGTGTATTTGTGTTTGATGATTTTACGATTTGATTCGAATTCGATTTCAAGCTTTAAATCGCTTTCTGGAAGGTTATACACAAACTGGTGCGTAAACGTAATCAGTTTAATGTGACAAACACTCCGGGATAGTGACATAGGCTTAACTTACCTTAAATAACCTCCACATAACTTAGAAATAAGTTTTGGATGGTTTGGTGTGTTAAAATCAAGTTTATTCCATCGCAGGGACTATTTGTGTCAAACTGCGAAAGTATGCCGATTTGTTCAGTAAAGAACGTTTTGGAACTTGATCATAAGTTAAACATACCCTAAATATCCTTTACATAGCTTAGAACTAAACTGAGGAAACCCTTATCTGTCGAAGTTGCTACTGGTCAACCGATTGTCCTCGATTCTGTTATTCGCAATTGTCAATTGGACCTTGATAACCATCTTTTTCCTATTGACCTCACACCGATGCAACTTAGGAGTTTCGACATTATCATTGGGATGGATTGGTTGACCAAACATCATGCTGAGGTGGTTTGTTTTGATAAGATCGTTCGTATTCCTCTTTCGTCTAGTGAAGTCCTAGAGGTTCGTGGTGCGAAACCATCTGGTGGATTGAAACTCATGTCATGTACGAAGGCCCAAAGTTATTTACGAAAAGGATATATCGCCTTTCTGGCACATGTCACCAAGGAGAAAGGCAAGAGCAAGTGTATTCAAGATATCCCAATTGTCCACGGTTATCCAGAGGTGTTTCCTGATGAACTGCCTGGTTTGCCTCCAGTTCGTCTAGTCGAATTTCATATTGATCTTGTACCCAATGCTAACCCGGTTATGAAAGCACCTTATCGTCTTGAACTGTCTGAGATGCAAGAATTATCAAAACAGCTTCAAGAGTTATCTGATAAAGGATTCATCCGACCAAGTTATTCGCCTTGGGGCGCTCTTGTCCTGTTTGTGAAGAAGAAAGATGGGTCTTTTCGAATGTGTATCAATTATCGTGAGCTTAACAAGCTTAACATCAAGAATCGATATCCCCTACCTCGAATTAATGATCTCTTTGATCAGCTGCAAGGTGCTACCGGTTTTTCCAAGATCGATATGCGTTCTGGGTATCATCAACTTTGTGTTCTCGAAGAAGATATTCCCAAAACTGCATTCCACACGAGATATGGTCATTACGAGTTCACATTCATGCCTTTTGGTTTGACAAATGCTCCAGCCATTTTCATTGACTTAATGAATATGGTCTGTAAACCTTATTTAGACAAGTTCATTATTGTGTTTATCGACGATATTCTCATTTATTCGAAGTCTCGAGCCGATCACGAGCAACACCTTCGTTTGACTCTGGAACTCCTAAAGAAGGAACATTTTTTTGCTAAATTCTCCAAGTGTGAATTCTGGCTTAAAGAAGTTCAGTTCTTGGGTCATATGGTCAACGAGTAGGGTATTCATGTGGATCCATCCAAAATTGCTGCAATTAAGGATTTGAATACACCAACGACACCAACAGAAATTCGTTCTTTTCTTGGTCTCGCTGGTTATTATCATCGTTTTATTTCGAACTTCTCGAAGATTGCGGTTCCACTCACTGCTTTGACTCAAAAGAATAAGCCTTTTGAGTGGGGACCCAAGCAAGAAGAAGTGTTCCAAACGCTGAAACTGAAGCTATGTGATGCTCCTGTTCTATCTTTGCCCGATGGAAACGATGATTTCGTTGTCTATTGTGACGTGTCGAATCTTGGCCTTGGTTGTGTTCTTATGCAACGAGGTAAAGTGATAGCTTATGCATCAAGACAACTGAAAGTTCACGAGAAGAACAACACAACTCATGATCTTGAGTTAGGTGCTGTGGTTTTCGCTCTCAAAATCTGGAGACACTATCTTTATGGCATGAAGTGTGTGGTTTTCTCAGACCATAAAAGTCTCCAGCACATTCTCAATCAGAAGGAGCTGAACATGAGGCAACGACGATGGGTTGAACTCTTGAACGATTACGATTGTGAGATTCGCTACCTTCCTGGTAAGGCGAATGTCGTAGCCGATGCGCTTAGTCGAAAGGAGCGAGTCAAGCTTCATTCTGTTCAAACTCTATCTGATATTCAATCTCGTGTCCTTCAAGCTCAACAATTTTGTGTTTCACAAAATTTGATGGGTAAGGAATTACCACGTCAACTTGAGCTTAAACTCGAAGCAAAAGGCGATGGGTTACTCTATTTCAAGGATAGTTTGTGGGTTCCGAAACAAGACGATCTTCGCACTTTAGTGATGGACGAATCTCACAAGTCTCGATATTCTATCCATCCTGGTGCTGACAAAATGTACAAGGATCTTCGTACTCAGTATTGGTGGCCTGGTATGAAGAAGGATATTGCCTTGTATGTATCGAAATCCCTAACTTGTCTCAAAGTCAAGGCTGAACATCAACGACCATCTGGTTTGCTTGTACAACCGGAGATACCGGTATGGAAGTGGGAGAACATTGCGATGGATCTCATCACTAAGTTACCGCGTACATCTAAAGGTCACGATGCTATTTGGTTTGTTATCGATCGATTAACGAAGTCAGCTCATTTTATTCCGATTCGTGAGGATCTATCTGCTGATAAACTTGCAAAGATTTATGTTGATGATATTGTATCTCGACATGGTGTTCCTTTGGATATCATATCTGATCATGATGCTCGATTTTCATCTCATTTCTGGAAGACCATGCAATCTGCTATGGGAACCCAACTAAATCTAAGCACTGCTTATCATCCCCAAACAGATGGACAATCTGAGAGGACGATTTAAACTTGGAGGATATGCTTAGAGCCTGCGTGATAGACTTTGGTGGTAATTGGGATTCTCATCTTCCATTGATCGAGTTCTCCTACAAAAATAGTTATCATGCTAGTATCAATATGGCACCATTCGAAGCTCTCTACGGTCGAAAATTTCGTTCTCCTGTCTGTTGGAATGAGATCGGTGAAGCTCAGCTTACTGGACCTGAGCTCATTCTAGAAACAACAGACAAAATCAAGAAAATTCACGATAATCTTGTGACAGCTAGAAGCCGTCTAAAGAGTTATCCGGATATGCGAAGCAAGCCCTTGGAATTTCAAGTAGGCGACCATGTCCTACTCAAGGTGTCACCTTGGAAGGGAGTGGTGAGATTTGGAAAGAAAGGAAAACTTGCAACTCGATATGTTGGACCATTTAAGATTGTTGAAAGAATTGGAAAGGTTGCCTATCAACTAGAGCTATCTCTAGAGCTTGGAAATATTCATCCGAATTTTCACGTGTCCAATTTGCAAAAGTGTTTAACTGATGCTAATCTTCACATTCCACTCGACGAGATTCAAGTTGATGAAACGATGCACTTTGTCGAGAAACCTGTGGAGATAATGGACCATGCAGTCAAACAGTTGAAGAACAAACGAATTCGATTGGTAAAGGTTCACTGGGAAACCAAACGTGGCCCAGAGTTTACTTGGGAACGTGAGGACCAAATGAAGGCGAAATATCCGCAATTGTTCTCACAAGTTTCCTCTAGTTAAAATTTCGGGACGAAATTTCCTAAAGTAGGGGAGACTGTGACAACTGTGCTCTGTAATCGATGTATAATGTAAAACAATGTTAATTATCAATAAAACAATGTGTTTTGGTTTTATTATATTTTTTTTGGTGTTATTATGTGTGTATTTGTGTTTGATGATTTTACGATTTGATTCGAATTCGATTTCAAGCTTTAAATCGCTTTCTGGAAGGTTATACACAAACTGGTGCGTAAACGTAATCAGTTTAATGTGACAAACACTCCGGGATAGTGACATAGGCTTAACATACCTTAAATAACCTCCACATAACTTAGAAATAAGTTTTGGATGGTTTGGTGTGTTAAAATCAAGTTTATTCCATCGCAGGGACTATTTGTGTCAAACTGCGAAAGTATGCCGATTTGTTCAGTAAAGAACGTTTTGGAACTTGATCATAAGTTAAACATACCCTAAATATCCTTTACATAGCTTAGAACTAAACTGAGGAAACCCTTATCTGTCGAAGTTGCTACTGGTCAACCGATTGTCCTCGATTCTGTTATTCGCAATTGTCAATTGGACCTTGATAACCATCTTTTTCCTATTGACCTCACACCGATGCAACTTAGGAGTTTCGACATTATCATTGGGATGGATTGGTTGACCAAACATCATGCTGAGGTGGTTTGTTTTGATAAGATCGTTCGTATTCCTCTTTCGTCTAGTGAAGTCCTAGAGGTTCGTGGTGCGAAACCATCTGGTGGATTGAAACTCATGTCATGTACGAAGGCCCAAAGTTATTTACGAAAAGGATATATCGCCTTTCTGGCACATGTCACCAAGGAGAAAGGCAAGAGCAAGTGTATTCAAGATATCCCAATTGTCCACGGTTATCCAGAGGTGTTTCCTGATGAACTGCCTGGTTTGCCTCCAGTTCGTCTAGTCGAATTTCATATTGATCTTGTACCCAATGCTAACCCGGTTATGAAAGCACCTTATCGTCTTGAACTGTCTGAGATGCAAGAATTATCAAAACAGCTTCAAGAGTTATCTGATAAAGGATTCATCCGACCAAGTTATTCGCCTTGGGGCGCTCTTGTCCTGTTTGTGAAGAAGAAAGATGGGTCTTTTCGAATGTGTATCAATTATCGTGAGCTTAACAAGCTTAACATCAAGAATCGATATCCCCTACCTCGAATTAATGATCTCTTTGATCAGCTGCAAGGTGCTACCGGTTTTTCCAAGATCGATATGCGTTCTGGGTATCATCAACTTTGTGTTCTCGAAGAAGATATTCCCAAAACTGCATTCCACACGAGATATGGTCATTACGAGTTCACATTCATGCCTTTTGGTTTGACAAATGCTCCAGCCATTTTCATTGACTTAATGAATATGGTCTGTAAACCTTATTTAGACAAGTTCATTATTGTGTTTATCGACGATATTCTCATTTATTCGAAGTCTCGAGCCGATCACGAGCAACACCTTCGTTTGACTCTGGAACTCCTAAAGAAGGAACATTTTTTTGCTAAATTCTCCAAGTGTGAATTCTGGCTTAAAGAAGTTCAGTTCTTAGGTCATATGGTCAACGAGTAGGGTATTCATGTGGATCCATCCAAAATTGCTGCAATTAAGGATTTGAATACACCAACGACACCAACAGAAATTCGTTCTTTTCTTGGTCTCGCTGGTTATTATCATCGTTTTATTTCGAACTTCTCGAAGATTGCGGTTCCACTCACTGCTTTGACTCAAAAGAATAAGCCTTTTGAGTGGGGACCCAAGCAAGAAGAAGTGTTCCAAACGCTGAAACTGAAGCTATGTGATGCTCCTGTTCTATCTTTGCCCGATGGAAACGATGATTTCGTTGTCTATTGTGACGTGTCGAATCTTGGCCTTGGTTGTGTTCTTATGCAACGAGGTAAAGTGATAGCTTATGCATCAAGACAACTGAAAGTTCACGAGAAGAACAACACAACTCATGATCTTGAGTTAGGTGCTGTGGTTTTCGCTCTCAAAATCTGGAGACACTATCTTTATGGCATGAAGTGTGTGGTTTTCTCAGACCATAAAAGTCTCCAGCACATTCTCAATCAGAAGGAGCTGAACATGAGGCAACGACGATGGGTTGAACTCTTGAACGATTACGATTGTGAGATTCGCTACCTTCCTGGTAAGGCGAATGTCGTAGCCGATGCGCTTAGTCGAAAGGAGCGAGTCAAGCTTCATTCTGTTCAAACTCTATCTGATATTCAATCTCGTGTCCTTCAAGCTCAACAATTTTGTGTTTCACAAAATTTGATGGGTAAGGAATTACCACGTCAACTTGAGCTTAAACTCGAAGCAAAAGGCGATGGGTTACTCTATTTCAAGGATAGTTTGTGGGTTCCGAAACAAGACGATCTTCGCACTTTAGTGATGGACGAATCTCACAAGCCTCGATATTCTATCCATCCTGGTGCTGACAAAATGTTCAAGGATCTTCGTACTCAGTATTGGTGGCCTGGTATGAAGAAGGATATTGCCTTGTATGTATCGAAATCCCTAACTTGTCTCAAAGTCAAGGCTGAACATCAACGACCATCTGGTTTGCTTGTACAACCGGAGATACCGGTATGGAAGTGGGAGAACATTGCGATGGATCTCATCACTAAGTTACCACGTACATCTAAAGGTCACGATGCTATTTGGTTTGTTATCGACCGATTAACGAAGTCAGCTCATTTTCTTACGATTCGCGAGGATCTATCTACTGATAAACTTGCAAAGATTTATGTTGATGAGATTGTATCTTGACATGGTGTTCCTTTGGATATCATATCTGATCATGATGCTCGATTTTCATCTCATTTCTGGAAGACCATGTAATCTGCTATGGGAACCCAACTAAATCTAAGCACTGCTTATCATCCCCAAACAGATGGACAATCTGAGAGGACGATTCAAACTTTGAGGATATGCTTAGAGCCTGCGTGATAGACTTTGGTGGTAATTTGGATTCTCATCTTCCATTGATCGAGTTCTCCTACAACAATAGTTATCATGCTAGTATCAATATGGCACCATTCGAAGCTCTCTACGGTCGAAAATTTCGTTCACCTGTCTGTTGGAATGAGATCGGTGAAGCTCAGCTTACTGGACCTGAGCTCATTCTAGAAACAACAGACAAAATCAAGAAAATTCACGATAATCTTGTGACAGCTAGAAGCCCTCTAAAGAGTTATCCGGATATGCGAAGCAAGCCCTTGGAATTTCAAGTAGGCGACCATGTCCTACTCAAGGTGTCACCTTGGAAGGGAGTGGTGAGATTTGGAAAGAAAGGAAAACTTGCAACTCGATATGTTGGACCATTTAAGATTGTTGAAAGAATTGGAAAGGTTGCCTATCAACTAGAGCTATCTCTAGAGCTTGGAAATATTCATCCGACTTTTCACGTGTCCAATTTGCAAAAGTGTTTAACTGATGCTAATCTTCACATTCCACTCGACGAGATTCAAGTTGATGAAACGATGCACTTTGTCGAGAAACCTGTGGAGATAATGGACCATGCAGTCAAACAGTTGAAGAACAAACGAATTCGATTGGTCAAGGTTCGCTGGGAAACCAAACGTGGCCCAGAGTTTACTTGGGAACGTGAGGACCAAATGAAGGCGAAATATTCGCAATTGTTCTCACAAGTTTCCTCTAGTTAAAATTTCGGGATGAAATTTCCTAAAGTAGGGGAGACTGTGACAACTGTGCTCTGTAATCGATGTATAATGTAAAACAATGTTAATTATCAATAAAAAATGTGTTTTGGTTTTATTATATGTTTTTTGGTGTTATTATGTGTGTATTTGTGTTTGATGATTTTACGATTTGATTCGAATTCGATTTCAAGCTTTAAATCGCTTTCTGGAAGGTTATACACAAACTGGTGCGTAAACGTAATCAGTTTAATGTGACAAACACTCCGGGATAGTGACATAGGCTTAACATACCTTAAATAACCTCCACATAACATAGAAATAAGTTTTGGATGGTTTGGTGTGTTAAAATCAAGTTTATTCGATCGCAAGGACTATTTGTGTCAAACTGCGAAAGTATGCCGATTTGTTCAGTAAAGAACGTTTTGGAACTTGATCATAAGTTAAACATACCCTAAATATCCTTTACATAGCTTAGAAATAGGGTTTTAGGGGTTCGGTATGCTAAAATAAACTTATTTGATCAATAGGGACTAAAAGCGTCAAAAAGTGCATAAGTTTGCATTTTCGCGCATATCTTACGTTCTGAATATATCCGGACATCCAAAAATTTATGTAATCATTAAAATATTTTATTTTAGTGATAGGCATGATAAAATTCCATTCGTCGCTTAATTTGGATCGTTTTTGCGTCCGTTACGACTTCCGTCGTAATTGCCCGAATAACGCAACCGTACGACCAAACGAACCGACATCCAAGATGTTTTTGAGCATATTTTAAGTTCCCTATACTTTAACTTCATTTTAAAGCCTTGAAATGGGCTTAACGGGGCTTAAACGTGTAAAAAATGCATCAAAAACCAAGTTTTGGGCTTGCAGGGGCCAAAAGTGACAATCTGCCATAGCTACCAGGACGGGCGCGTAAGCCTGGTCCTATTCTTACGCGGCCCACGTCAGCAACCCAGATCAGAAACATTGAATCTGGCTTTCCAGCCTGTTTTTGATGGTTTTAATTATAGATTTGCAATACCATTTGATGGTATTTCATGTCCCCATTGTTTTTAAAACCTTGTGCCCACATGTATGGCCAAGATCGAAGCACGATTTGCGAGAAACGATCCTAACGGTTGTGGGATTTCTATAAATACCCAACACTTTCATTTCTTGCAACTCACAAATCTGATTCAATTGCTCTAAGTTGGGGTTTAGCACTTCATACCTGAGCAACTTGAATCAAGATCTTCCTAGCTTGGACCCTGTCACACCCCGACCACGTAGAACAACAAAACGTGGCGGAAACGTCGGGGAGTGTTGTAACAGAATTAATTTTTTCACAACCATGGAAATTAAAGTTACGTTTTATTTATCAAACAAGAAAGTTACATTGTCTTAAACAAGAAACAAAGAGTACATAACATAAATTAACTAGTTCTTGCTTCGTTTTAAGTCACTAAGGCACACGTCCGCCTAAGTGTGTCTCGATCATCCAATGCAAAAGCTCCTGAAAACACATGTGAAAATAGGTACGTCAGCATAAAAATGCCTGTGAGATACATAGGTTTTGTGAAAATAGGATTCATGACTTAAGTTTAAGAAGATGTTTAATAAAATTTAGTCATGAACCTTGTAAATTGTTTTGTTTTGTAAATCATTTAAAAAAGCGATAAGATCAGATGATATGTATAAATAAAAGAATAATATATGGTTAAAGGAATAACCAAGTAAAATGAGTTGTATAAAATAAACTGTTTTGTAAACCAAAGTCTTGTGAAAAACATGTTACTTGTGTAAAATGTATAAGTCCAAATTGAATGATTTAAATAACGCTATGATATGTAATATAATACAAACACTTATATATAGGAAGTACCAGCGACGTATCCACCATGTTTGTATCATACTACTCACATCTCGTTATTTAAATCACTTAAACAAAACCACCAATGTATAAAGTCTACGTTTTAAACCAATTGTCAAATAGTCCTTGTATAAACCATATCAAATGTTTAAAAGTCCAAATGTAGTCAAGTAATGTGTAACAAATGTTATGTATGGTAAGTAAAGTGTTGTCTCATAAACCAAATGTAAAAATGTACAAAACAAAGTATTTTGAATGTATCAAAAAGTTATGTTTTGCAAAGTAAATGCATGTTTTATTGATACGAACACTTATGTGGTAAGTTAACGCATACATTCAAGCCTTGAGACAGACGGATAACCCTAAGTTAAGGTTATCAAAAGAAATGTTTTCGGATTCAGTCATTCCTTACATCCAAACAAACCCAGGATGTCAGGAACGGGATTTGTCAAGTCCTATGCTACCACTACTTACTACCGAGCGGCGTAGCTAATGTTAATGAACGTATATAAGTCCCGTTTGTACAAACCAAATGTCATACCGATTGTAAACATGTTAAATGAAAACAATGTACTAAGTATGCTAAGTTAACATACAAAGCAGAAAAGTCATGTAAATCAATGTGCTAGCATGCTCAGTCAACATACATAGCAGAAATGTAAAGTAAAACAATGTACTAAGTATGCTAAGTTAACATACATAGCAAAACAATGTAATGTAAATCATGTACTATAAATGTACTAACGAACATAGCAAGTATATGATGTGAAAACATGGAAAGCATGAAACTAACAAGTAGGCACATGTGTTTCACCCCAAAACAGTTTGGAAAACAGTAAAAGAGGGGTCTATGTACTCACTTGAGATTGCTTAGTAGTCCTTGAGTAACAACCAAACAATGCTAGAGATCACGGAAATCAAACGGTACCTAATATAGGTAACTATGTTAATAAACCGGACCTAAATCGGAGGATCGGATAGAATGAGGGTTCGTAAACCAAATGAGTGTGGGAACTCATGTAATATGGTTTAACAAAGCCTACATACTAAAATGAAGCCTAACCTAAGTGCTTACGACCCATTACGACCCGTTTAGGTAGCTTATGCTACTTTAACGCGTCGTTCGCGTAAAACGCGTTCGGACCGCCTAACTAGTCCTATGACAAGTAAAATATGCCTTAACATGTCTAATATTGTTGCCAAATCAGTTTAGATGTTAAATGTTATGTTACATATGTTTAAAATGAATTTTGGCGTAAAAAAGGTATTTTGGTAATTTACCTAAGGCATATAAACTACCTATCATACAACTAACTAAACGTCGTGACCATAAGGTATAACCTCGGAAGGTTATTCCCTATACTACTATGGTCACTAAACATGTTTGGTCGGATCCTAATGATCGAATAAACGGGTCGTGTTCGAAAGTCTAAGCGGGTGTTTAGTCCGCTTGACTTACGACTCTACACAAGCACTGATCTAAAAAGTGACGAGCTAAACATGCTAGAACATGTTTAGTTAAGTTAGAAAACAGGTTTTGATATCAAAACAAACGGTCTTGATATCCTAGAGTAGTTTGGTTACAAAATACGCGTAAATGCGCATTTTGGCCGAAACTACGACTCGTCACTAAGCCTATATAACGTGGTAATCAGTAGGTATAGTTACTAGGGACTATAACCATCATGATTACGATCACGTTATGAAGTTTAAAAGAACTTTGCATTGACCATAAACTGGTCAAAGCAGAAAGTCAAACGCAGTATGACTTTAACGATAAAAACGAACGAAAAGAACGAAAGAATACTTACAGAAGGTCCCCGCAAGCTCTTGATCCGATTTACTCTTAGGTATGAAGCATAAACTTCAACTTAGAGAGCCAAAATCAGATTCAAGTGTGAGTTTTCAAGGAAATGAAGGTGGGTATTTATAGGAATTCAAGAACCGTTAAGATCGTTCATCGAAAACTGAGCTTTGATCTGGACCTTACATGTGTGCCCATGGTTTTCTAAAACCATGGGAGCCCCTAATAATGGACTAGGTTCATTGAATACCAGCCCATGGTTTTGCAAAACCATGGGTTAAAACCATCAACACTTCAAAATGGACTAGGTTCATTGAATCTGGTCAGAAATTTCAAAAATGGTCCTTGCAATTGTAAAACTTGATTTTTTTTGCACTTTTAAGCCCTGTTAACCCCATTTCAAGGATCTAAAATAAATTTAAAGTATAGGGAACTCAAAACATGCTCAAAAGTATCTCGGATGTCGGTTCGTTTGGTCGTACGGTTGCGTTATTCGCTTAATTACGACGGAAGTCGTAACGAACGCAAAAACGATCCAAATTAAGCGACGAATGGAATTTTATCATGCCAAACACTAAAATAAAATATTTTAATGCTTATATTAATTTTTTTATGTCCGGATATATTCAGAACATAAGATATGCGCGAAAATGCAAACTTGTGCACTTTTTGACGCTTTCAGTCCCTGAATGACCCAAAAGTTTATTTTAGCACACCGAACCCCTCAAAGCCTATTTCTAAGCTATGTAAAGGATATTTATGGTATGTTTAACTTATGGTCATGTTCCAGAATGTCTGTTCTAGTACGAATCATCATACTTTCACAGTTTGTCGAATTTAGTCCCTGTAAGCGATTAAACTTGTTTTTGCCATACCAATGCCTTCAAAACTTATTCCTAAGTTATGTAAAGGTTATCTAAGGTATGTTAAGTATATGTTGATGTTCCAAAGTATTTGTCGTGTTAAACTGATTACGTTTACACACCAGTTTGCGTATAATTCTCCAGAAAGCGATGTAGAGTTTGAAATTGAATAAAAGTCAAAACATGAAAAATGTTAAACATAAACAAACAAACATTGGGATCAAATAACTTTGTTTTATTGATAACTGAACTGTTTACAATGATTACAAACACAGGTGTCACAGTCTCCCCTATTTGTGGAAATTTCGTCCCGAAATTTATTTAGAGGAAACTCGTGGGAATAGATGTGTATACTTCGCCTTCATTTGATCTTCACGTTCCCAAGTAAACTCAGGTCCACGTTTCGATTCCCAGCGAACTTTAACCAAAGGAATGTGCTTGCGTTTAAGCCACTTGACTTCACGATCCATAATTTCCACAGGTTTCTCAACAAATTTCAGTGTTTTATCAACACGAATTTCGTTAAGTGGTATGTGGAGGTTCTCATCAGCTAGACACTTCTTGAGATTGGATACGTGGAAAGTTGGATGAACATTCCCAAGTTCAGGAGGTAACTCAAGTCTGTAGGCTACCTTACCGATTCTTTCGACGATCCTGAATGGTCCAACGTATCTTGGTGCAAGTTTTCCTTTCTTTCCAAATCTGATCACACCTTTCCAAGGTGAGACCTTAAGTAATACGCGATCACCGACTTGAAATTCAAAGGGCTTGCGTCGTTGGTCCGCGTAACTCTTTTGACGGCTTCTAGCTGCCTGAAGGTTATCACGAACCTTCTTAACCTTATCAGTTGTCTCTAAAATGAGGGCAGGTCCAGTAAGCTGAGCCTCA
Organism: Helianthus tuberosus; assembly: GCA_030545235.1. Lineage (NCBI taxonomy): Eukaryota > Viridiplantae > Streptophyta > Magnoliopsida > Asterales > Asteraceae > Helianthus > Helianthus tuberosus. The sequence goes on along the minus strand of JARYGA010001352.1, from coordinate 77,036 downwards.
CCGATCTCATTCCAGCAGATTGGTGAACGACATTTTCGACCATAGAGAGCCTCGAAAGGAGCCATGTTGATGCTGGAGTGATAACTGTTGTTGTAGGAGAATTCAATTAACGGAAGATGTGAATCCCAACTACCACCAAAATCGATCACACAAGCTCTAAGCATATCCTCCAGAGTCTGGATTGTTCTTTCAGATTGACCATCCGTTTGCGGATGATAAGCTGTGCTCAGATTAAGTTGGGTCCCCATAGTAGATTGCATGGTTCTCCAAAAATGAGAAGTGAAGCGAGCATCTCTGTCAGAAATGATGTTCAAAGGAACACCATGACGGGATACAATTTCATCCACATAGATTTTAGCAAGTTTGTCAGCAGAAAAATCCTCACGGATTGGCAAGAAGTGCGCTGACTTAGTAAGACGATCAACAACTACCCAGATGGCATCATGACCTTTCTTTGTGCGCGGAAGTTTGGTAACAAGATCCATAGTAATGTTTTCCCATTTCCAATCTGGGATCTCTGGTTGCTCCAATAAACCAGAAGGACGTTGATGTTCAGCCTTAACCTTAAGACAAGTAAGGCATTTTGATACGTATAAGGCAATGTCTTTCTTCATACTAGGCCACCAATACTGAATACGAAGATCCTTATACATCTTATCTGAGCCAGGATGAATAGAATAACGAGATTTATGGGCTTCATCCATAAGCAAGGTGCGAAGATCATCTTGGCTTGGGACCCACAAACGGTCCATGAAGTAATACGATCCATTGTCCTTCAGTTCAAGATCAGGTGTTGTGTGATAGGGAAATTCCTTATCCATCACACCTTGTGAAACACAAGTGTGTTAAGCCTGAGTGATGCGGGTTTGGATATCAGATCTGGCTTGAATATCAGATTGAACACGAACACAATGAAGCTTAGTACGTTCCTTACGACTCAAAGCATCGGCTATGACATTCGCCTTACCAGGATGGTAGCGAATTTCGCAGTCATAGTCGTTTAGAAGCTCAACCCAACGTCGTTGCCTCATGTTGAGTTCTTTCTGATTGAAGATATGCTGGAGACTTTTGTGGTCCATGAAAACCACACATTTTGTACCGTACAAATAGTGTCTCCAGATCTTAAGAGCGAAGACAACTGCACCCAACTCAAGATCATGAGTGGTGTAGTTCTTTTCATGCACCTTCAATTGCCTTGACGCGTAGGCTATGACTTTGTTCCTTTGCATCAGAACACAGCCAAGACCCAATTTAGATGCATCGCAATAAACGAAGAAATCATCATTGCCCTCAGGCAAAGTCAGAATAGGCGCGTCACAAAGTTTCTGTTTCAAGGTCAGAAATGCTCCCTCTTGCTTAAATCCCCATTCAAAGGGTTTGTTCTTCTGAGTTAGAGCAGTTAGAGGAACTGCAATCTTCGAGAAATTTTCAATGAAGCGGCGATAATAACTCGCCAGACCAAGAAAAGAACGAACTTCAGTAGGAGTAGAAGGCGTATCCCAATACTTAATCGCACTGATCTTGGAGGGATCTACATGAATACCTTGTTCGTTGACAATATGCCCTAAAAATTGAACTTCCTTGAGCCAAAATTCGCACTTGGAGAATTTGGCGAAAAGTTGCTCTTTCTTTAGGAGTTCCAGAGTAAGACGAAGATGTTGCTCATGATCAGCTCGCGTCTTAGAATAAATCAAGATGTCATCAATAAAAACGATGATGAACTTATCTAAATAAGGCTTGCAGACCCTATTCATTAAGTCCATGAAAACAGCAGGAGCATTAGTCAAACCGAATGGCATAACTGTGAACTCATAATGCCCATATCGAGTGCGGAACGCTGTCTTGGGAACATCTTCTTCATGCACACGAAGTTGATGATACCCAGAACGTAGATCAATCTTTGAAAAATAAGAAGCACCCTGTAACTGATCAAAGAGATCATCAATGCGGGGTAGGGGATATCGATTCTTGATGGTAAGCTTGTTAAGCTCACGATAATCGATACACATCCTAAAAGATCCATCCTTCTTCTTGACAAAAAGAACTGGAGCACCCCAAGGTGAAAAGCTAGGACGGATAAAACCTTTGTCAGAGAGCTCCTGAAGTTGCTTAGACAACTCTTGCATCTCAGACGGTGCAAGACGATATGGAGATCTGGCAATGGGATTTGCACCAGGTACGAGATTAATACGGAACTCGACTTGGCGTGCTGGGGGGTAGACCAGGTAACTCTTCAGGAAATACTTCAGGATAATCCCGAACAACAGGGATATCTTGAATAGACTTACCTTTGCCCCTATCTGCTGCAACATGTGCCAAAAAGGCCACATAGTTCTTTCGCAGATACTTCCGAGCTTTAAAACAAGACATGAGTTTGAGACTACCAATAGGTTTCTCACCACGAACCTGTAGGATCTCCTCTATTGAAACCGGTACACGAACAATCTTCTCGAAACAAACTACCTCTGCGTGATGCTTAGCTAACCAATCCATACCCACTATAACGTCGAAGCTTCCAAGTTGCATTGGCATGAGGTCGATAGGAAAAAGATGGTTGTTAAGGTTCAACTTGCAGTTGCGAAGAACAGAATCAAGAACAATGGGTTCACCACTAGCAACTTCTACTGTCAAGGGTTTTCCTAGTTTCGTTCTAGACATGCGAAGCAATGGCTCAAAAGATAATGACACAAAACTCTTATCGGCACCCGAATCAAAAAGGACAGATGCAGGCTGATTATTAATAAAGAACGTACCGTTGACCACATTATTGTCTGCTTGCGCCTCTTGTGCATTCATGTTGAAGACTCGACCTCGGGCCTGAGACTGATTTTGATTTGGATTTGCGTTAGCTAGTCTTGGACACCGGTTTCTGTAGTGGGTCAGATCCCCACAATTGTAGCACGAACCAGGAGGAAAATGAGGTCGTGCAGCTTGACCTTGTTGCTGAGCAAGAGGCTGAGCAACTTGTTGGGCTTGGTTCTGAACTGCCTGATTCTGGTTGACAGGAATGCGGCATGTAGCGGCAAGATGACCATTTCTTCCACAGTTAGTGCAATGACGACATTGGAGATGTGGTAGGTGATGGTCGTTACACCTGTTGCACAAAGGTGCGTTGCCGAGATAAGGCCTCTTGGCGGGTGGTTGCGCAGGTTGATTTGGTGCAGCTTGAGCCTGTGCAGTAACGGCTTAGTTTTGGGAAGCCTTTCGCTTCCTAGACCCCTTTGAGGAACCATAATCCTTTCCTTTCTTGTTTTTACCTTTCTTGCCATCCTCTTTGTCAGACGCCTGCTTCTTACCTTTGTCACCCTTTTTATGCAGCTTTCCCTTTCGAACCTGCGACTCAGTCAATGTCGCTGCTAACTCGATCGCCTGACGGACGGTGGTAGGGTTACTACCAGTAATGATGTCTTGCACTGAGTCAGGTAGACCATCGATGTACCTTTCGATAGCCTTGTCGAGTGGGGTAACCATGGTTGGGCAAAGCAGACTCAATTCTTCATACCTATCAGTGTAAGCCCGATGCTCACCACTATCTTGCTTCAAATCGTCAAATTCCCTTTCTAAAGCCCTCAGTTCATGACGAGGACAAAACTCCTTCATCATAAGGGCCCTAAGTTCAGCCCAAGTCTGTGCTAGAGCAACCTCAGCACCACGGTCTCTCATAACCCCGTTCCACCATGTAAGAGCCCTCTTCTGAAACACACTGGAAGCAAACTCGACCTTGCGATTATCAGGACACTGAACGTGACGAAACGTACTCTCAGTGCTCTCGAACCATTGTAGGAGCCCAGTTGCTCCTCCAGTACCACTAAACTTGAGTGGCTTAGCCGAATTGAAACTCTTGAAATTGCATGGAGCATGATTGTTGTTGTTGGCTTGGTTCAGTTGAGCAATAAGATTTGGGAAAGCAGCAGCCATTTACTGCGCGATGATTTCTGCCAGTTCGGCATTCTAAAAGAGGAAACATGAAAGGAAACGAGTGAGATGATTGGATGTAAAGAAAGAGATGATACAAAAATTGACAAAAGCAAAGATGGTGGTCATTTGTTCGTTACAACAAGGCAAACAAACGACACATTGTGACTAATCAAAGTAAATGGGTCAAAAATAATGTATCGCGAAGACATGCTCACCTATAAGTGAACACTCACCCCAAGAGTTCCCAGGTAAGAGTGACTGGTCCGATTATGTGGATTTGTACGAACACTCTAACCTTAGACAGAAAACCCGGGGTACAGGCATTCACCCTTCCAGTTTGCACGTGTTCACACTATTTAGGACCCAAAACTTTGACGAGATTTTGAAAATTCAAAGGGGTTCAAAACCTTACAACAGAGGGTTCAAAACCTAGTAATCAATCATCCAAGAATAGATGATTAATTTTCAAAGCGGATTCGGAGTTGATGTTCTCGTTGTGGTTATCACCTAAGGATAGGTGAAGTGCATGTTTTAAAATCTAAACACAAGGCAACTTGTGTTGGGGTCCTAGAAAGGTTATAGTCTAGGTCAAAGCATTACTAATAACCTAATTCCCTATAACCATTGGCTCTGATACCAACTTTTCTGTCACACCCCGACCACGTAGAACAACAAAACGTGGCTGAAACGTCGGGGAGTGTTGTAACAGAATTAATTGTTTCACAACCATGGAAATTAAAGTTACGTTTTATTTATCAAACAAGAAAGTTACATTGTCTTAAACAAGAAACAAAGAGTACATAACATAAATTAACTAGTTCTTGCTTTGTTTTAAGTCACTAAGGCACAGGTCCGCCTAAGTGTGTCTCGATCATCCTATGCAAAAGCTCCAGAAAACACATGTGAAAATAGGTACGTCAGCATAAAAATGCCTGTGAGATACATAGGTTTTGTGAAAATAGGATTCATGACTTAAGTTTAGGAAGATGTTTAATAAAATTTAGTCATGAACCTTGTAAATTGTTTTGTTTTGTAAATCATTTAAAAAAGCAATAAGATCAGATGATATGTATAAATAAAAGAATAATATATGGTTAAAGGAATAACCAAGTAAAATGAGTTGTATAAAATAAACTGTTTTGTAAACCAAAGTCTTGTGAAAAACATGTTACTTGTGTAAAATGTATAAGTCCAAATTGAATGATTTAAATAACGCTATGATATGTAATATAATACAAACACTTATATATAGGAAATATCAGCGGCGTATCCACCATGTTTGTATCATACTACTCACATCTCGTTATTTAAATCACTTAAACAAAACCACCAATGTATAAAGTCTACGTTTTAAACCAATTGTCAAAGAGTCCTTGTATAAACCATATCAAATGTTTAAAAGTCCAAATGTAGTCAAGTAATGTGTAACAAATGTTATATATGGTAAGTAAAGTGTTGTCACATAAACCAAATGTAAAAATGTACAAAACAAAGTATTTTGAATGTATCAAAAAGTTATGTTTTGCAAAGTAAATGCATGTTTTATTGATACGAACACTTATGTGGTAAGTTAACGCATACATTCAAGCCTTGAGACAGACGGATAACCCTAAGTCAAGGTTATCAAAAGAAATGTTTTCGGATTCAGTCATTCCTTACATCCAAACAAACCCAGGATGTCAGGAACGGGATTTGTTAAGTCCTATGGTACCACTACTTACTACCGAGTGGCGTAGCTAATGTTAATGAACGTATATAAGTCCCGTTTGTACAAACCAAATGTCTTACCGATTGTAAACATGTTAAATGAAAACAATATGCTAAGTATGCTAAGTTAACATACAAAGCAGAAAAGTCATGTAAATCAATGTGCTAGCATGCTCAGTCAACATACATAGCAGAAATGTAAAGTAAAACAATGTACTAAGTATGCTAAGTTAACATACATAGCAAAACAATGTAATGTAAATCATGTACTATAAATGTACTAACGAACATAGCAAGTATATGATGTGAAAACATGGAAAGCATGAAAGTAACAAGTAGGCACATGTGTTTCACCCCAAAACAGTTTGGAAAACAGTAAAAGAGGGGTCTATGTACTCACTTGAGATTGCTTAGTAGTCCTTGAGTAACAACCAAACAATGCTAGAGATCACGGAAATCAAACGGTACCTAATATAGGTAACTATGTTAATAAACCGGACCTAAATCGGAGGATCGGATAGAATGAGGGTTCGTAAACCAAATGAGTGTGGGAACTCATGTAATATGGTTTAACAAAGCCTACATACTAAAATGAAACCTAACCTAAGTGCTTACGACCCATTACGACCCGTTTAGGTAGCTTATGCTACTTTAACGCGTCGTTCGCGTAAAACGCGTTCGGACCGCCTAACTAGTCCTATGACAAGTAAAATATGCCTTAACATGTCTAATATTGTTTCCAAATCAGTTTAGATGTTAAATGTTATGTTACATATGTTTAAAATGAATTTTGGCGTAAAAAGGGTATTTTGGTAATTTACCTAAGGCATATAAACTACCTATCATACAACTAACTAAACGTCGTGACCATAAGGTATAACCTCGGAAGGTTATTCCCTATACTACTATGGTCACTAAATATGTTTGGTCGGATCCTAATGATCGACTAAACGGGTCGTGTTCGAAAGTCTAAGCGGGTGTTTAGTCCGCTTGACTTACGACTCTACACAAGCACTGATCTAAAAAGTGACGAGCTAAACATGCTAGAACATGTTTAGTTAAGTTAGAAAACAGGTTTTGATATCAAAACAAACGGTCTTGATATCCTAGAGTAGTTTGGTTACAAAATACGCGTAAATGCGCATTTTGGCCGAAACTACGACTCGTCACTGAGCCTATATAACGTGGTAATCAGTAGGTATAGTTACTAGGGACTATAACCATCGTGATTACGATCACCTTATGAAGTTTAAAATAACTTTGCATTGACCATAAACTGGTCAAAGCAGAAAGTCAAACGCAGTTTGACTTTAACGATAAAAACAAACGAAAAGAACGAAAGAATACTTACAGAAGGTCCCCGCAAGCTCTTGATCCGATTTACTCTTAGGTATGAAGCATAAACTTCAACTTAGAGAGCCAAAATCAGATTCAAGTGTGAGTTTGCAAGGAAATGAAGGTGGGTATTTATAGGAATTCAAGAACCGTTAAGATCGTTCATCGAAAACTGAGCTTTGATCTGGACCTTACATGTGTGCCCATGGTTTTCTAAAACCATGGGAGCCCCTAATAATGGACTAGGTTCATTGAATACCAGCCCATGGTTTTGCAAAACCATGGGTTAAAACCATCAACACTTCAAAATGGACTAGGTTCATTGAATCTGGTCAGAAATTTCAAAAATGGTCCTTGCAATTGTAAAACTTGATTTTTTTTGCACTTTTAAGCCCTGTTAACCCCATTTCAAGGCTCTAAAATAAATTTAAAGTATAGGGAACTCAAAACATGCTCAAAAGTATCTCGGATGTCGGTTCGTTTGGTCGTACGGTTGCGTTATTCGCTTAATTACGACGGAAGTCGTAACGAACGCAAAAAACGATCCAAATTAAGCGACGAATGGAATTTTATCATGCCAAACACTAAAATAAAATATTTTAATGCTTATATTAATTTTTGTATGTCCGGATATATTCAGAACGTAAGATATGCGCGAAAATGCAAACTTGTGCACTTTTTGACGATTTCAGTCCCTGAATGACCCAAAAGTTTATTTTAGCACACCGAACCCCTCAAAGCCTATTTCTAAGCTATGTAAAGGATATTTATGGTATGTTTAACTTATGGTCATGTTCCAGAATGTCTGTTCTAGTACGAATCATCATACTTTCGCAATTTGTCGAATTTAGTCCCTGTAAGTGATTAAACTTGTTTTTGCCATACCAATGCCTTCAAAACTTATTCCTAAGTTATGTAAAGGTTATTTAAGGTATGTTAATTATATGTTGATGTTCCAAAGTATTTGTCGTGTTAAACTGATTACGTTTACACACCAGTTTGCGTATAATTCTCCAGAAAGCGATGTAGAGTTTGAAATTGAATAAAAGTCAAAACATGAAAAATGTCAAACATAAACAAACAAACATTGGGATCAAATAAATTTGTTTTATTGATAATTAAACTGTTTACAATGATTACAAACACAGGTGTCACAGACCCTTTGTAAGTATTCTTTCGTGCTTTTATGCGTTTTTAAGCACGAAAGTCAAACTGCGTTTGACTTTCTGCTTTGACCTGTCTTTGGTCAACACGAAGTTCATTTGAACTTCGAAACATGAGCGTAATCATGATGGTTATAGTCCCTTGTGACTAGACCTACTGATTACCTCGTTGATTAGGTGTAGTGACGAGTCATAGTTTCGGTCAAAATGCGTATTTATGCGTATTTTGCAACCAAACTATTCTTGGGTATCAAAACCCTTTGTTTTGATATCAAAACCTGTTTTCTAACTTAGTTAAACATGTTTTAACATGTTTAGCTCGTCACTTTTACTATAGTGCTTGTGTAGAGTCGTAAGTCAAGCGGTCTTGACAACCACTTAGACTTTCGAACTCGGCCCGTTTGGTCGATCTTTAGGATCCGACTAAGCATGTTTAGTGACCATAGTTGTATAGGGAATAACCTTCCGAGGTTATACCTTATGGTCACTTAGTTTAATTAGTTGTATGATAAGTAGTTTATATGCCTTAGGTAAAATGACCAAAATGCCCTTTTCATGCATAATTGGATTTTAAGCATATGTAACCTAACTTTTGTCACCTAAACTGATTATGCAATATATTTAAACATGTTTAGGCATATAATACTTGTCATAGGATTAATTAGGCATCTCGAACGCGCATTTTGCGCGAACGACGCGTTAAAGTAGCGTAAGCTACCTTAATGGGTCGTAACGGGTCGAAAGCACTTAGGATAGGTTCCGATTTAGGATGTAGGCTTTGTTAAACCATATCACATGAGTCCCAATACTCATTTGGTTTACGAAACCTCATTCTACCCGATCTTCCGATTTAGGTGTCGATTATTTATCTAGTGATCCGATTTCTAGGTGCTACTTGATTTATCTTGTTTTGCTTTAGCTTTGTTGTGACAACCCTCATAATTACATGTATCCATACGATTAATTAATATTAAATTGTGCTTAATGATTGTGCAGAAAATTGACTAAATAGTCCTGAATGTTTTCCTAAGTGTTGGGAATTAATAGTGTCACAAAAAGTTACATAAAAGATACTATACGGAATAAATTGACACTTTAACGAACCGGTATCTAACCGAACAATCGAACATTACCCGGGACACCAAAATATTGCAAGAAACATTGTTTAATTATTTCTTGGCTAGTTATGATCCCCGTACACCATAACACCCACTAGAAATCTACTAACTAAAACATGTAACCTTATACTTGGATTTGAACTATTATTTACATACTTACCATCAAAGTTTCACTTAACCCCCCCCCCCATGCCCATATATGGTCCAAGGGACCCCACCAAGATCACACCATACTTCCTAAGATTTCATTTCATATCTTATTTAGATATTGCTTGATTGAGTAGCCAAGATATGGTGTAAGAAATCTTATAGATATGGTGAATCCTTACTAGATCATCCAAATCATTCCATATCTTCAAAATCTTCACACCATCTCTCACTAACTCTCTCTCCCTCTCTTGGCTCACCTTAAGGCCGCCACCACCACCACCTTGCCACCACCATCATTCCATTTTCAAGCTCAATCCAAGTACTAGAAGGTTTCTTGTGAATATTGAAACTTAAAGAACTTTCATCCATTGCTTTTATCATCCACTTTCATCACCTTTTCTCTAGTGATCTTCCCTAGCTTTAAGCTAGTTGTAAGACTTCTTTAAACTCTTGTTTACTTCATGTTTTAGTGGTTAAAGATTGTATTATGATAAAATAACTAGAACACTAAAAGACTTGAATCTTGAATCTTGAATCATGATATGAAACTTAAAGATGATGAAATCTTGTTAAAATAATGTTGTTAAATACATGCATGATCTTGATTGTTTGGTATGATGAATCTGTTAGAAAGTAGCATACAACTGCTAAGGATGATACGAAAGTATTTATACAGTTGCTGAACATGATAAAGAAATCCGGAAACTTGTTTTATAAAAGGTTATGTGAAAACAGAAAATTGTTCGGTGTTTATAGCCAACTTCAGTTGGCTGTAACCAGGTCATAACTTAACAAAAAATTGATTTTCTTGAGTCTATAACGTGTTATTTCGAAAAACGATTCAAATGGCACTGGAATCATATTTTTTTGAGGTCGTTTGCTATTTTTAATGGTCCATTTTGTACAGCAGCAAAAGCTGCATTTTTACTGCAGAAAATATGTGTTATGTTTTTCATCATAACTTGAAATATGTGTAGAATTAGGTCACGAAATTTGTACTGTAGATGACCACTGATGTCGTTGTAATGCTCCCACTAGAATTTCATCAATCGGACTTAGGATAAATTTTATATGAATTATTCCGTGGACTGCAGTCAGAAAGTGACGAATCTGATTGCAGTCTGGTAAATGATTTTTTATAAAATATTGGTAATGAATTGGATCTCGAAATTTTTACACAATAATATTTTGATCGTTAAAAACATTCTGTAAAAATTTGGAAATTTTTGGAATAAGTTAACTATTTTATTAAAATGCCCGAAAACAGCCCAATTTTGGATGTCAAAGCTGAAACGACGTAAGTAGTAATTTGCGTGTCTAAATGTCGGGTAGGTTATCTGAGAATGATCTAACGTGTTATATGTCAATGAAAGTGTTATGTGCAATATCGTGTGCTTGCTTTTGAATGGTTATAGATGGGATGTTTTTATGGGCGGGAACTGTTAAAGTGCGTGCATGTTATATGATAGATGCGTGTAGGAACTTCGTGCTTATTTGAAGTCACTAATAAACTAAGTGGTAATCATACTAGGACGTGATTGACCGACACCGATTATTAGCTACTTTAAGAGTCCAACCGAGCAACCAAAGGTGAGTTCACACTCCTTCTAAGGCATGGGATTCCCGGTGGTTGGGAATGGGTTAAAGAACTAAAACGGAACCTGCATATCCTCCTTGGGTAGGATATGTACCGCCATCCTCCATGGGTAGGATGCCAATATTAATCATGCGTATTCTCCTTAGGTAGAATACGTACGTTCGTCCTCCTTGGGTAGGACAACAACCTTAAACTTACTAGACAAAACTCTATCATTAAGTCCCTCATTTTATATCGACTTAATCGCCGAGGCCGATGGCGAGCGGGTCATTAGTTAATAGCACTATTAGGTTTAACAAACCTCACACCGTGCCGGTAGGACGGGCGTGTACTAATGGATCATGGCAAACAGTCAATGATGATAGACATTGACTTAGGGCACAACTTACTTTCATCAGTAGTCGATATGGTAACGGTCTAGTGGTTCACATGGGGAAGCCCCCACTAATTATGGATACGGTTTGGTGAAAAACAAAGATACTGGTTAACTCGTGGTTTACGAAACAACTTACGATTTTCAAAACAAACTTGCAAAACTAAACAACCAACTGTGAACTCACTCAACTTTGTTGTTGACTCCTTGTTACATGCCTTGCAGGTCGTTAGGTAATTATGGAGCTTGCACTAGAAGGAGTGGTCGTTGTGGGACCTGGACTGTAGAGTTCCATGTTAAACCTTTAAACTTTATGAACTTATGTTTTGGTTTTACGTTTTTATGCTTCCGCTGTTAACTTAAAGTTGGTTACTTTCTTTTGGACACCAATTATATTGTGTTTGGTTTTATTTACTTAATTACGTTATTCAATATGATTGGTGGCTTGATCCTGGTCAGTCATGCCTCCATGCAGTGATACTCCGCATATGGATTTTGGGGGTGTGACATTTGTTGAGTTCTTTTGATTGAAGATACTTTGCACTTCGATGTGAGTACATAGATCCCCTCTTTTACTGTTTTCAATTGTTTTGGGGTGATTCATATGTGTTAAATGTTTTCTGATGTTTTTAACGATGGTTTCAAAAACAATTAAAACGGTTTATATTAAACTAATAACGATTTCGATAATGTGAACAAACTTGTTGGACGTAGTTACATAACGAATAACATTCATTAACATTGATCAAGCCGACCAGTATTAGGTTATGGTACCATAGGATCTGACAAATCCCGTTATCAGACTGCACCCATGGTTATGTGTGGGGGTTATGTGGGTAACGACTGAATCTGTGATTGTTAATTTACCCTTTGGTGGTTTATTAATGCGAGTTTCGAGATAGACAAGTTGCAAAGGTTTGGATGTTATTAGCGAGACGACCAAAAGTAGTTTTCATAATTAAAACGAGAGCGATTTTGGAACAATTAAACGATTTTGGAACGAGTTAAACGAGTTAAACGAATTGAACAAACGATTGGTTTTTGGTTAGTTTTTAGATAACGGGACGGGTGTAATGTGGTGAAAACATGGTAGATACGCCGCTGGTACTTCTTATATATAAGTGTTTTCATCATGTTACTTACCGTGGCGTTATTTAGTTCACTTGGGTAAACGATTTTGCAACGATGTAACATAACGATGTTTTCTAAGTAATATAAACCATACGAGTTTTATTAACGAGTTTTTACGAGATGTTTTACAATTTGGTCTACTTAAACAAATGTTTTGGGGTTAAGAATCATGGCTACAAGATTTTACAAATTTATAACCAACTTGATTTGAGTTGGTTAATTGTGTCGCAATATTATACACTTTTCAAAACAAGTTTTTTAATAAGGTATTGCAACATGTAAACTAGCCATGAATCCGACACTCTCATAAAACCTATCTGCTCGCCAGCATTTCTTTGCTGACTTTGTTTTTACATATGTTTCAGGTGTTGTTGAATGATGTTGATTGCTAGGATGCATGTTCACATAGGATCTGGACGAGGCCTTAGTGACATAATAACAATGATAGTCGATGTGTAAGTTGTTTGTTTTGTTTTAAGACAATGTAAATTATCTAATGAATCAATAAAACGAAGCTTTTGTATCCATGGTTGTGAAACAATAATTCTGTTGCAACACTCCCCATTCGCCGTGGTTTCGTTGTTTTAACGCGGTCGGGGTGTGACAGTACCCTCCCTAAGTGCGACAACTGTCTATGTCACCATATTGGGCGATGTAGGTATAGGAAATGTGAAAATTGTGGGAAAATTGGTCATCTTAAGGAGACGTGTTGGTATGGTGCTGAACATGGAAAAGAAGGCCAAGATGGTAGCGGAAATCGCAAAGGTAACAACGACAACCATCAAGGTGGAAATGGCACTGACCAAGAGCTAGGTCAAGATTGCGTTAATCGTGGTAGCATAGGACATCCCAGGAAGGATTACCCTGGAGACAATCAGGCCAGTGGGAAGATCTACTTGGGAACCAAGCCGAGGTGTGATGTGTCACACCCCGACCACGTAAAGCAACTAGACGTGGCGGAAACGTCGGGGAGTGTTGTAACAGAATCATTGTTTCATAACCATGGAATAAATAAATTCTGTTTTTATTGAATAAATGAACTCATTGTTTTAATACAATCAAATAAGTACAACTATGATCTTCCAAGTTTTTAAAGTTGCTAAGGCACGAGTCCATCCTAAATGTAGCATGTATCAACAATCATTGCAAAGCAGTACCTGAAACATGTGTAAAAATAGGTACGTCAGCATAAAAATGCCTGTGAGATACATAGGTTTTGTGAAAATAGGATTCATGACTTGTAAGTTTAAGAAAATGTTTAATAAAGTTTAGTCATGAACCTTGTAAGTTGATTTGTTTTGTAAATCGTTTGAAAAACAATAAGATCAGATGATATGTATAAATAAAAGAATAATGTATGGTTAAATGAATAACCATGTAGAATGAGTTTGTATAAAATAAGTTGTTCGTAAATCAATGTCTTGATAAAAAGGCTTATAGTATATTTGAAAATATACTTTGGATTTTAAGAGAATCGAATGAGTAATATATAAAAATATATTTCAGGTCCAATATCGTTAACCCAAGTGTACTAAATAACGCCACGGTATGTAATGCAATGAAAACACTTATATATAAGAAGTACCAGCGGCGTATCTACCATGTTTTCATCACATTATACACGTCCCGTTATCTAAACACTAACCAAAACCCAATCGTTTGATAGATAGTATATTAAATATACTTTAGTTGTTCAAAATAATAGTTTTCAGTAGTATATTACAAGTATACTTCTGATTAATAAATAACATATTAAACTATGTTTTTGGTCTTGTAGATAACATATCAAAATATGCTTTGGATGTGATAAATAACATATTAAACTATGTTTTGGTTTGTAAATAACATATCAAAATATGCTTTGGATGCTTAACAAAATATATGTTGGTTTTGTACAATACCACACATGAGAGTATATCAAACTACACTTTTGGGAGTATATCAAAATATACTTTAAATGTGTGATTTAAGAATTCATTCAGACCTAGTACATCAAACTACACCTTTGAGACTATAAGGATACCACAAAGGCAATCCCTATTTGGATGGAGAAACAAATTGGTTTCAGACATTCCATGACAACAGGAATGGGGTGTCTAATCCTATAGCGCTATATCATACTACCAATCGGTCTGGTGAACATAAAATAAGTACAATTCAACATTTTATTTTATGTTCATTGAGAAATCAGTGTTTAAACCATAGATAGTCATTTAGTTTGTCAAATGATAAGTAATAACATGTATAATCAATTATACTTTGAAATCATGAAAATAACACATAGGTACACATGTTTCACCCCAAAACAGTTTGAAAAACAGTAAAATAGGGGAACTATGTACTCACTTGAGATTGCTCAGTAGTCCTTGAGTGACAACCAAACAATGCTAGAGATCGCGGATATCAAACGGTACCTAATATAGGTAGTTCATGTTAATAAACCGGACCTAATTCGGAGGATTTGATAGAATGAGGGTTTGTAAACCAAACGAGTATGGAGACTCGTGTAATATGGTTTAACAAAGCCTACATACTAAATGAAACCTAACCTAAGTGCTTACGACCCATTACGACCCGTTTAGGTAGCTTATGCTACTTTAACGCGTCGTTCGCGTAAAACGCGTTCGGAACGCCTAACTAGTCCTATGATAAGTAAAATATGCCTTAACATGTCTAATATTGTTGTCAAATCAGTTTAGATGTCAAAAGTTATGTTACATATGTTTAAAATGCATTTTGGCATCAAAGGGGTATTTTGGTAATTTACCTAAGGCATATAAACTACCTATCATACAACTACTTAAACGAAGCGACCATAAGGTATAACCTCGGAAGGTTATTCCCTATATACTATGGTCACCTAATGTGTTTGGTCGGATCCTAATGATCGACCAAATGGGTCGGGTTCGAAGGTATAAGCGATTTATTAGATCGCTTACCCTTACGACCCTAGACAACGTGGTAATCAGTAGGCATAGTCACAAGGGACTATAACCATCGTGATTACGCTCACGTTGCGAAGTTCAAACGAACTTCGCATTGACCATAAACTGGTCAATGCAGAAAGTCAAACAAATTTTGACTTTCGGACTCGAAAGCAATAAAAGAACGAAGGAACACTTACAAAGGGTCCCCGAATGCTAATCTAGATCAAAATAGCTCAGGTATGAAACAAAGGTTTCAACTTAGAGCACATTAGATCAGATTCTTGTGAGGAAAAGTGAAGGGTGGAGGTGGGTATTTATAGTTTTCGGTCCACCGTTAGGATCGTTTCTTGGAGAAGAGGGAATGATCACATCCCTACACTTGTTGGAATGTTGTGGTAGCTGATTTTGGCCACCATAAAAGATTAACATGTGGCACTTGACCTTTGGAGGGTGTTAGGGGATGTTAACATGTGTTTAAAATGGCTTTTGCTGATCAGAAGGGGCCTCGCGTGACGCCAAGGGGGCTGGGTGTCACGCTAGGGTCCCCCTGATCAGCTAACACTTTCAAATGTTCACCTTTCAGTCCCCGTTGCGTATTAAGGCCATTTCCGACATGTTTAAGGCTCGTTAAATCATTTTCAAGGATCCACAAGGATGACTAAACATTGTGGGCATGAAACATGCTCAAAAATATGCCGGATGTCAGTTCGTTTGGTCGTACGATCGCGATGTTCGCTTAATTACGACGGTATGCGCATAAGCGCGAAAAACGATCCAAATTGCGCGACGAATGGATTTTTCTCATGACAAACACTAAAATAAAATATTTTAGTGCTTACATAAATTTTTGGATGTCCGGATGTATTCAGAACGTAAGTTATGCGCGAAAATGCAAACTTGTGCACTTTTTGACGCTTTTAGTCCCTGAATGACCCAAAAGTTTATTTTAGCACACCGAACCCCTCAAAGCCTATTTCTAAGCTATATAAAGGATATTTAAGGTGTGTTTAACTTATGGTCATGTTCCGGAATGTTTGTTACAGTTCAAATTGGCATACTTTCGCAGTTTGTCAAGTTTAGTCCCTGTAAGCGAATTAACTTGTTTTTGCCATACCAAAGCCTTCAAAACTTATTTCTAAGTTATGTAAAGGTTATTTAAGGTATTTTAAGCCTATTTCACTATTCTGAAGTGTTCGTTGCATTAAACTGGTTATATTTACGCATTAGTGCGCGTATAACCTTCCAGAAAGCGATTTAGAGCTTGAAATCGAACAAGAGTTGATATGTGCAAAAGATACACATATTTATACAAGTCCAAAGTATGAAATACAATATTTCATTGGTTTGGAATTTGTTTGATGGTTGAAGTGACACAGGTGTCACAGTCTCCCCTACTTTAGGAAATTTCGTCTCGAAATTTAAT
The DNA here is from genome assembly GCA_030545235.1 of Helianthus tuberosus. Classification (NCBI taxonomy): domain Eukaryota; kingdom Viridiplantae; phylum Streptophyta; class Magnoliopsida; order Asterales; family Asteraceae; genus Helianthus; species Helianthus tuberosus. The sequence continues at coordinate 60,194 of JARYGA010001352.1, read as the reverse complement.
TCTAGAGGAAACTTGTGAAGACAGCTGTGACGGTTTCGCCTTCTAATAGATCCATTAAACCCTTAAGTAAAACTCTGGGCCCTGTTAGGACTCTTAGCGAATTTGTTAACCCTCAAAGTGAATTCCTTGTAGTAGTAAACACATGGAATTTTTGAACTACGGACAGAAGAACGTTTCTTATAAAGGCTTATCATAGGAAACTTGTGTGTGATTTAGATCAGAATTGGGGAGTGTGAGAATAAATGACATTGGTCGAGGTCCAAGAATTCTCCCGTATCATTATTCTTGTCACTATAGGTCTTAACACATGACAAAGCTTCCTGTGGTTTCTGTGCACTGAATTCCATAATTATGTAGGCCTCCATAATTACGTAATTCCTTGCACAGTCCGCACAGTTCATTTCATAATGCGTAGAGGAAAAATCAATTGAATAAACATGAAGCGACTTGACTAGACCACCAAAGGATCTTTTCAACTAGATCAACGAACGATCTTTTTAACTAGATCAACACATGATCTTCTTAACTAGACCGTCGTACGATCTCCTTAAATAGACCACTTAAGGGATCTTTGTAATTATATCATCACATGATATTTCTAATCAGATTTTTAAAATCAATCTGTTTATCTAGACCACTCAAGGGGTCCAATTCTAGAATAGTACTTTAAAACCCAAGGGACTTGACTACAACGTAGAAGTCCATTAAGGATTTAAGATAGTAACTTTGGATATCCTACTATGAATCCCTCATGTAAAATATGGAAGATTCTACGAGGATTTGGATGGATCACATACAACCACAAATCATGTAAGAAAACACATAAGCACAAAATTAGTTAACTTGATTCTTTAATTTGTTATCTTTAGGTATGGACATTTAAAGCACACCAGGAATCCAATCCATGGATTTCATTTGGCACTTTAATCATTTTCAAGGATCCATCTATAAAGATAGAAGGATTTTCAATAAGAGTTTGGCTTTGTTTCTTAAAAGAAACGAGTGTTTAAGGTTCTTGGGGAGATCACAAGTGATCATAAAATGACAGAACCACACGAGTAGTTTGTATTTGGGTTGACATCATAAGGTTGCATCAAACATTCATATAAACGCATAAATTTTGCAGAAATAAGAACAACAATTCTTTATTTATGTAACAACCGAATTGTCTTGAAGTGTCAAAAGATAACAACCAAGGAAATACAAAACACTAATTGTTCACTGCTGCATCATTGTTTCCGTTTGCCTCATTGATGTTAAATGCTCGTCCTCGTGCTGGAGGTGCGTTAACAAGTCTTGGGCAATTGTTTCTGTAGTGAGTAAGGTCACCACAGTTATAACATGACCCCGGAGGGAGCCGTGCTTGAACAGCAGCAGGGTTTGCAGCAGCTTGATTTGCATAACGACAAACATTGATCAAATGTCCCAACCGCCCACAGTGGGTACATTTGTGACACTGCTCTTGCTCTAGATGATGACGGTTGCACTTGTTGCACAAAGGTGCGGTACCAACATAGTTTTGCCTTTTGCGAGGTTGTGTTGGCTGGTTTAGTGCAACCTGTTTGTCTTGAGCAGTTACAGCGTTGTTTTGAGAGGCTTTGCGCTTCTTCTTCTTAGACACCTCAGCATGTTCTTCCTTTGGTTCCACTTGAGCAGTCTTGTCAGGTGGCCTTGAGTCGCCCTTCCGAAACAATTTGCGCTTTCTGATATGGGATTCAGTCAGAGTGGCAGACAATTCAATGGCTTGTCTGACAGTAGTAGGGTTGCTGCCAGTAACAATATCCTGAATTACGCCAGGAAGACCATCAATGTATTTCTCAATCGCCTTATCCAGAGGCGTAACCATAGTAGGGCATAACAAGCTTAATTCCTCATAGCAGTCAGTATAGGCTCGATGTTCCCCACTGTCTTGCTTCAAATCATCAAATTCCCTTTCTAGAGCCCTTAGCTCATGACGAGGACATAATTCCTTCATCATAAGAGCCCTAAGTTCGGCCCAAGTCTGTGCTAATGCAACCTCAGCACCGCGGTCTCTCATAACCCCGTTCCACCACGTAAGAGCCTTCTTCTGAAATACACTTGAAGAAAACTCGACCTTGTGATTTTCAGGACATTGAACGTGACGGAAAGTATTCTCAATGCTCTCGAACCATTGAAGAAGCCCAGTTGCTCCCTCAGAACCACTAAACTTAAGCGGTTTAGCCGAGTTAAAATTCTTGAAATTGCATGGAGCATTGTTGTTGTTGATGGCTTGCATCATTTGAGCATAAAGATTTGGGAAGGCAGCAGCCATTTGCTGCGCGATGATTTCCGCCAGTTCGGCATTCGCCATCTGATTATCGCGTCGAGGAGGCATTCTAAAAGAGGAACATGAAAGGAAACGAGTGAGAGATTTAGACGAAAAGAATGAGATGAAACAAATCTGATGAAAGCAAGGATAATGGTCATTTGTTTGTTACTACAAAGCAACAAACGACCCCGGTGATTAATCAAAGTAAATAGGTCAAAAATAATGTATCGCGAAGACATGCTCGCCTATAAGTGGACACTCACCCCAAGAGTTCCCAGGTAAGAGTGACTGGTCCGATTATGTGGATTTGTACGAACACTCTAGCCTTAGACAGAAAACTCAGGGTACAGGCACCCACCCTTCCAGTTTGCACGTGTCCACATTATTTAGACCAACTTTGACGGGATTTTGAAAACTTAAAGGGTTCAAAACCATATAATAAATCATCCTAGAACAGATGATTAGTTTTCAAAGCGGGATAGAAATTTATGTTCTTATTGTGGTTGTCACCTAAGAATAAGTGACGGTATTGTTTTAAAACTAAACACAAGAAAACTTGTGTTAGGGTCCTAGGAAGGTTATAGTCTAGGTCAAAGCATTACTAATAACCTAATTCCCTATAACCATTGGCTCTGATACCAACTTTTCTGTCACACCCCGACCACGTAAAGCAACTAGACGTGGCGGAAACGTCGGGGAGTGTTGTAACAGAATCATTGTTTCATAACCATGGAATAAATAAATTCTGTTTTTATTGAATAAATGAACTCATTGTTTTAATACAATCAAATAAGTACAACTGTGATCTTCCAAGTTTTTAAAGTTGCTAAGGCACGAGTCCATCCTAAATGTAGCATGTATCAACAATCATTGCAAAGCAGTACCTGAAACATGTGTAAAAATAGGTACGTCAGCATAAAAATGCCTGTGAGATACATAGGTTTTGTGAAAATAGGATTCATGACTTGTAAGTTTAAGAAAATGTTTAATAAAGTTTAGTCATGAACCTTGTAAGTTGATTTGTTTTGTAAATCGTTTGAAAAACAATAAGATCAGATGATATGTATAAATAAAAGAATAATGTATGGTTAAATGAATAACCATGTAAAATGAGTTTGTATAAAATAAGTTGTTCGTAAATCAATGTCTTGATAAAAAGGCTTATAGTATATTTGAAAATATACTTTGGATTTTAAGAGAATCGAATGAGTAATATATAAAAATATATTTCAGGTCCAATATCGTTAACCCAAGTGTACTAAATAACGCCACGGTATGTAATGCAATGAAAACACTTATATATAAAAAGTACCAGCGACGTATCTACCATGTTTTCATCACATTATACACGTCCCGTTATCTAAACACTAACCAAAACCCAATCGTTTGATAGATAGTATATTAAATATACTTTAGTTGTTCAAAATAATAGTTTTCAGTAGTATATTACAAGTATACTTCTGATTAATAAATAACATATTAAACTATGTTTTTGGTCTTGTAGATAACATATCAAAATATGCTTTGGATGTGATAAATAACATATTAAACTATGTTTTGGTTTGTAAATAACATATCAAAATATGCTTTGGATGCTTAACAAAATATATGTTGGTTTTGTACAATACCACACATGAGAGTATATCAAACTACACTTTTGGGAGTATATCAAAATATACTTTAAATGTGTGATTTAAGAATTCATTCAGACCTAGTGCATCAAACTACACCTTTGAGACTATAAGGATACCACAAAGGCAATCCCTATTTGGATGGAGAAACAAATTGGTTTCAGACATTCCATGACAACAGGAATGGGGTGTCTAATCCTATAGCGCTATATCATACTACCAATCGGTCTGGTGAACATAAAATAAGTACAATTCAACATTTTATTTTATGTTCATTGAGAAATCAGTGTTTAAACCATAGATAGTCATTTAGTTTGTCAAATGATAAGTAATAACATGTATAATCAATTATACTTTGAAATCATGAAAATAACACATAGATACACATGTTTCACCCCAAAACAGTTTGAAAAACAGTAAAATAGGGGAACTATGTACTCACTTGAGATTGCTCAGTAGTCCTTGAGTGACAACCAAACAATGCTAGAGATCGCGGATATCAAACGGCACCTAATATAGGTAGTTCATGTTAATAAACCGGACCTAATTCGGAGGATTTGATAGAATGAGGGTTTGTAAACCAAACGAGTATGGAGACTCGTGTAATATGGTTTAACAAAGCCTACATACTAAATGAAACCTAACCTAAGTGCTTACGACCCATTACGACCCGTTTAGGTAGCTTATGCTACTTTAACGCGTCGTTCGCGTAAAACACGTTCGGAACGCCTAACTAGTCCTATGATAAGTAAAATATGCCTTAACATGTCTAATATTGTTGTCAAATCAGTTTAGATGTCAAAAGTTATGTTACATATGTTTAAAATGCATTTTGGCATCAAAGGGGTATTTTGGTAATTTACCTAAGGCATATAAACTACCTATCATACAACTACTTAAACGAAGCGACCATAAGGTATAACCTCGGAAGGTTATTCCCTATATACTATGGTCACCTAATGTGTTTGGTCGGATCCTAATGATCGACCAAATGGGTCGGGTTCGAAGGTATAAGCGATTTATTAGATCGCTTACCCTTACGACCCTAGACAACGTGGTAATCAGTAGGCATAGTCACAAGGGACTATAACCATCGTGATTACGCTCACGTTGCGAAGTTCAAACGAACTTCGCATTGACCATAAACTGGTCAATGCAGAAAGTCAAACAAAGTTTGACTTTCAGACTCGAAAGCAATAAAAGAACGAAGGAACACTTACAAAGGGTCCCCGAATGCTAATCTAGATCAAAATAGCTCAGGTATGAAACAAAGGTTTCAACTTAGAGCACATTAGATCAGATTCTTGTGAGGAAAAGTGAAGGGTGGAGGTGGGTATTTATAGTTTTCGGTCCACCGTTAGGATCGTTTCTTGGAGAAGAGGGAATGATCACATCCCTACACTTGTTGGAATGTTGTGGTAGCTGATTTTGGCCACCATAAGAGATTAACATGTGGCACTTGACCTTTGGAGGGTGTTAGGGGATGTTAACATGTGTTTAAAATGGATTTTGCTAATCAGAAGGGGCCTCGCGTGACGCCAAGGGGGCTAGGTGTCACGCTAGGGTCCCCCTGATCAGCAAACACTTTCAAATGTTCACCTTTCAGTCCCCGTTGCGTATTAAGGCCATTTCCAACATGTTTAAGGCTCGTTAAATCATTTTCAAGGCTCCACAAGGATGCCTAAACATTGTGGGCATGAAACATGCTCAAAAATATGCCGGATGTCAGTTCGTTTGGTCGTACAATCGCGATGTTCGCTTAATTACGACGGTATGCGCATAAGCGCGAAAAACGATCCAAATTGCGCGACGAATGGATTTTTCTTATGCCAAACACTAAAATAAAATATTTTAGTGCTTACATAAATTTTTGGATGTCCGGATGTATTCAGAACGTAAGTTATGCGCGAAAATGCAAACTTGTGCACTTTTTGACGCTTTTAGTCCCTGAATGACCCAAAAGTTTATTTTAGCACACCGAACCCCTCAAAGCCTATTTCTAAGCTATATAAAGGATATTTAAGGTGTGTTTAACTTATGGTCATGTTCCGGAATGTTTGTTACAGTTCAAATTGGCATACTTTCGCAGTTTGTCAAGTTTAGTCCCTGTAAGCGAATTAACTTGTTTTTGCCATACCAAAGCCTTCAAAACTTATTTCTAAGTTATGTAAAGGTTATTTAAGGTATGTTAAGCCTATTTCACTATTCCGGAGTGTTCGTTGCATTAAACTGGTTAAATTTACGCATTAGTGCGCGTATAACCTTCCAGAAAGCGATTTAGAGCTTGAAATCGAACAAGAGTTGATATGTGCAAAAGATACACATATTTATACAAGTCCAAAGTATGAAATACAATATTTCATTGGTTTGGCATTTGTTTGATGGTTGAAGTGACACAGGTGTCACATGATGAGTGCAAGTATCACCATGAAGGACGATGTCTGAGGCCCAAGTGTGGTAAGTGCGGAAAAGAAGGACACATCAAGGATGCCTATTGGGCGAAAGATCCCAGGAAAGGGGTAAATGATGACGACAACCAAGACAGAAACGAAGGCGATAAAGTTCCAGGCTGCTACAGATGCGGGGACGTGGGGCACCTTAGGAAAGATTGCCCTTGGAAGATTAACCAAGACCGTGAAAAAGCGTACAACATTGAAGCTCGTGGAGCATGTCAAGGTCTGAACGAAGTCACTGGTACGTTCCCTGCTAATCAATGCTTTACATATGTGTTATTTGATAATAGTACCGACTATAGCCCGTATACCTGGAGTTTCAGAGTAAACTTTGTTTAGTAGCAAGTAAGTTAGATATCCCGTATTCGATAGAACTTAAAAAGCGTGAGTTCTCAATAGATCTTCTGCCAGAGCGTGAGTTGGGAAGCTTCTACGCCGTAGTTGGGATATATTGGTTGTCGAGTAATTGTGCGGAGATTGTTTGCCATGAGAAGATGTTCCGCAGCCCGATGGCGAGTGAAGAGACGATCGTGATTCATGAGGAGAAGCAGGATACGCCTCTACAGATTATCAATTGTCTGAAGGCACGAAAGTTTTTGTGGAAAGGATGTGTTGCCTTCTTGGCTCACGATGTTGATAAAGAAGCTGAAGAACCAAAGCTTAAAGATATCCCTGTGGGGAGGGACTATCCTGAAATCTTCCCTGAAAACTTATCAAGATTACCTCCTCAATGACAAGTCGAATTTCACATTGACTTGGTTCCAGGCGCCGCGCCTGTAGCTAAGGCATCTTATCCACTTGCGCTTCCAAGAGTGCAAGAGTTGTCAACGCAGCTCTAGGAGCTACTGGACAAGGGGTTCATTAGACCAAGCTTCTCGCTTTTGGGAGCTCCAGTCTAGTTCGTCAAAAGAAGGATGGTAGCTTTCGAATGTGCATCGACTACCAGGAGCTGAACAAGTTGACCACCAAGAAATTAGTATCCCTGTCTAGGATTAATGAGTTATTCCGAGAACGGTCTTCGATCAGGCTATCGCCAGCCGCGAATTTAGGAAGAAAGTATACCAGAGTACAGTGAGCCAACCACTTGTTGTAGACATACGCTAATATAGTGTTTTCTACATAATGCACAAAACAGTTTTACACAAGAATACGAAACTTCGAAAACCTAGGAGAACATGTACGTAGGACATACGGGAACTTAGGTCAAAACTCATAAAAGGTTATCACTTAGGGACTACGTCTGTTAACTCAAACAAACCCCATTATTCTGACGTATATGCTATTTCAGTTAGCCAAGCAAATAAAGTACTCAAATTTCTTATATTGAGATTCCACTTTTGCTTCTAACGAGTAGATTTTTGCATCTCTGCTCCTCTTAAATAGTAGTTGCATCACGACAATTTTCTTCATTAAAGCACACACTCCTTTGTCTTGATACCCGATCATTTCTTCACTAAAATGAGTACTCATTGATTCATTACTTGGAAATTGTTGACTCCTTTGCTATCAAGTCAACATACTTTCTTGTAATTTCTTTTCTTTCGAGTTACATACCTGGTTTATCTTTGTAACCATGCCGAAAATTCCCTTGTCAATACATACGTTTTACTGTCATATTACGCTGAAACCAAGTTCAATTGCTTGAACTTGTCCATTTCGCATCTTCAATTCAAGACACCATATGATGTATTGAGAGCATCATATTCAAATTCATTATTGCAAATGTTTCTTTTGTCCCGATTCATAGTAGACTTATTTGGTCTATGACTCCATTAAATCACTCATTGATTTCGACACCTTGAGGTGATTTTTTTCACTAAAATTGAAGCTTGCGCTAATCTCGTCTACGCATTTCATACACGGATTTAATTGATTATCTATTGACTTGTTCTAAATTTGTTCTATTTCATGATGATTAAAACAGTCTTAACGCAACCATGTGTTAAGACAATGGTACATAAGTTCATTTTATATTCCAATGTACCTCCTAACGGTTCTTTCATTATCAATCGAATGCCTTGCAGTATTTATTGCTTTTTCATCTCCGATCGGAAACAGTAGTTCTTTGGTATTCTATATTCAATTGAAAAGTCTTACGATGTCGTTTAAATCAAATTTTCAGTTTTGCTTCATTTCACTTTCATTCGATTTTCAAACATGGTGAACCCGTTCGGTCACCGCTATTATTGGATTATGTTATTTCGACACTTTGTGGTGTCGGTATAAACTTGTAGCTTGTGCTAATCATGGTCAACCGTTTCATACAAATTACATATACCTTTCGTTTGACTTGCCATTTAAACATTCTTAATGCAACTATGAATTAAGACATTGATACATCAGATTCGATTATATTCTATTTCGATGTCTTCTCGCAATTCAATAATGTCAACATCCTAATTTCCTTCATTTATTTGTTCGGAAGTTGACAGATCATTTTAATGTTACTATCATATTCAAGTTGTTGATTTTGAGTTCATCTAGCGGATGCTATTGTTTCTGAAAACTCATTTGCATATTGTGATCGATCGTTTGAAATTCTATTGGTCGAAACTCCTCTTTTAGTGAACCCCTGTAGAATGAGTTAAACTAGATTGCACATCTATACGTCTCGTGTCCTTTGACGTCAAATTCTGAAACACATACCTTCTAACCATTGGGTTCCTGTTGTTGTAATATGTCCTCGGATTTTTCTGGTTCAGATAAGTTTTGATTCGACTTCGTGGTTAAAGCACTTTGGTATTATTCATATCCATGCACGTATAACGTAACCTTAAGAAGTTAATGTAGTATAAATTTCGAGGATGAAATTTTCTTAACAGGGGGAGAATGTGACAACTGTCAAAATTCTGGGTATCCGTACAATTATTAAATAATGATTAGTTCTTAATGACTGTGCTGAATTATAATTAATTGTCTGAATTGCTTCCTGATTATTGCTTTATACATACATGTGCACCACATATTGCTTAATGTCATATCATTATTGCATGAGAACTTTATTGGCTTAAATGATGCATTAAATACAGTTAGCACCGTTATCAGACAAATCAGAAAAATGCTGACGGGATTCAGTAAGTAGACAGACGTTGTATTGAGACCTAGAATGGGCCAGAAACCAAGTATTACACTAGCATAGTGTGTAGGAAAGTAAAGATCATAAAACTGCCTTCCTAGAGATAGTTTAAGTGCTGGAAAGTGCCTAAAACTCACTTAAACTACAGAATTCTGTAGAAAATCAGCAAATTCGGCATTTAAACAATCTAATATCATGCAGAAATATGATTAAACGGTCCTGAATGCTTTCCTAAGCGTCGGGAATTAAAACTGTCACAAAAGGTAACATAAAGCACACTAAACTGCAGAATTTAGCACCTTAACGAACCGGTAACCAAGCGAACAACTGGACACTACCCGAAACACCAAATTTTCACTAGAAGCACTGTTTTAACATTACCAAGCTAGTAATGGTCCCCGAACATCATAACACATCATAAATATCTAGTAACTAAAGTATCTAACTAAATACTTACATTTTTACCAAAAACTAACTAGTTTAGTTTAACCTAGCCTACATACCCCCCCCCCCCGACCTATGAAATCGGCCAACATATGGCCCACCCCAAGATTATATAAGATTAAAATATTAGATCATGTTTTTGCTTTATGTGGCATATTATACAAGGGTTAAACACTTGAGATGGGCTATAAGAAAACACATAAGACCATAACTTCATTTCTACACACACTAAAACACACACAACTTTCTCCCTCTCCCTTGCCTTGCTCTCGGCCGAACCAAGCACCACCACCATCACTATCATTCATTCATCCTACATCCATTTCAAGTATATACAAGTGTGTTAGAGGTTGCATGAGGAAGCTAGGAGCTTGTAGAAGTTCAAGGACCTTCACCATTTGCTTTTATCCACCTCATTTCTTCTCTTGATCATCCCTAGCCTTGAGCTAGTAGTAAGAACACTAATATTTCCATTTTACATCTATTTTAAGTGGTTAAAATATGTTACATGATGATTAACTTAAAGAACACTAAGAATCAAAGGAATGAAACTTGAACATAAGCTTAAATCATGAAGAAACTAAGTTGTTTATGTGTTGATTTGCTTGTTGATCATTATTTGCTTATGAAAATGATGTAGATCATCATATGATCTTGCTAGATCATGATTAAAAACATAATCTAGTAAGATGAGAGGATGAAAGTGTTGTAGGATCATAGATCATCCTCATGAGAAACATGAAATTGAAAGGATATGTGGTTTTCTTGAAAAATAATGATCAAAGTAAGTTGTAATACTTGTAGATCTAAAATTTCATGGATGGTTTTTCAAAGGAACCAAGTTAAAAACACAGATTTACTTGATCTTGGTTCTTACATAAATAAACCCTATTTTTAAAGGTTAAATAAGTGTAGAAACACTTATGTAACAAGAAAAACCAAGGAAGAAACATTTTTTGAAAAATATGATTATAAGTTGTGAAGATCCATTTTCTTTAAAAATGAAGTTTTAAAGAATCAATCACACTTTAAAGGGGTAACAACGCTTACTAAGAACACTAGTAAGTTACTACAAATTTTTACAAATATTCAAGTTCATGAAGTAGTAGATTGTGCTTGTTAATGGCAAAGTTGGTAAGTGTAGAATGTGTATAGTTGATTGTGGATTGATTGTGTTGATTTTACAAAAGAAAATGATATACCTTCAAGGTATGAAAACCTCCATTTTTAGGGGAAACTATGGCAAAATTTTTCTAGAAATTAAACACTTAGAAAAATATTTTCAAATAAATGTTTACAAGTGTATTTTAAACCATAAATCTTTATATAAACCTTGCCATAATTTTTGTTACAAAAATTACAAGTATTGGAGGTTGGTTTTTATAAATAAAAGTGACTAAATATGTATTTAGGAAAATATATATTTAGAAGACACCATGTGAGTGATTATTTGTATATTATGTGTATTAGTTATATTATTTTAGGACTTAAAATAATATAACTCACTAAAATACCAGAAATTACAATCCAAAATATTAATAAAAAACTCAAGAATATGAATATACAAGTGATACACAAAATATTGGTGAAACCGAACTAAGGAATATAACTTACAAAATACTCCGGAAATAATATTCATGTGTATATTCTGGCAATTAATATTTTGGACACAAAAGGAAACAAAAATGTGATTTTTACAATTATTACAAAAATTTATATCATATTTTTGACAAGAAGAAAATATATTATTTTTTGGGTGAATAAAGATATGTATTTTATTGGAAATATTAGAAGATATATTATTTTTGGAAGAAATATATATTTTCTCAAACAAAAACGGAATATATTATTTTGGAGAAATATAAGCATACATATATATTTTCCCGATTAGACTTAAAAATATATTACTTTTGGAACTTATATGAAAATACAAATATTTTTGCCAAAGGAAAAATTATAAATAATTTTTCTAAGTAGTATTTCTTAAAATATATATTTTGAAAATATATATTGATGAACTTTTATTAGAGAAAAGTTAATACAAAATTAAGTATAAGAATACTTAATGAATACAATAAAAATACGTATTCTCATACGTACAAATACACTCCGGAATACGACCGCACCTACATGGCAAAAATATACAAGTACAAGAATACGAATACAAATACACCCATCCTTGGGAAGGAAATACATGTATAAATACTTGAAAAGTAACTAATTAAAATATATTGTTTTAACAATTATTCCAAAATTTAATAAATATAATTTAAGTTAAAATATTAATTATTTTAACAGATAATTATATAACTTGGAATAATATTGAAGACACAAAGAACGTAACTCAAAGACACTAACTAATACTAAATTAAGGCACGACCCGATCGTCTAATAGACCTTAGTACGTTGTAGGTAGTCGTGTATATTCGAAGGAGCTTTGAGTTACCGTTGAAGAACAAAAAACCGTGAGTTCATGTTCCCCCTTTTCTTTTATACGTGGTATGGTTAGCTAAGGAAGGGTACTGCTAGATCATGTGAGTGGTGGGTACGACGCTTAAGACCATCAATCCTCTTTGTAGGACCGAGGGACATGAGTGATAGATCTATTTGGGTGTAGCGAGCCCACACCCGTGTGGACCAGGGTGGCCCATGAGGTGACTATGTCTTATTGCCGGAGACAAATTTGCTAGGTTTGAGTCTTCCTGCATCACGTCACACATATTAATGTATTAGCTACACATTAATGATATGTTTTCCTTGTTGCTTTCATACCGGTTTTCAAGTACATACAAACATATTTATAAATGTTTCCAAGGTTTATTCGTGCACACCTACTAAACACATGAACTCGCTCAACTTTTGTTGATGTTTTCAAACTACATGTATTTCAGGAAATTAAGTATGGATATGGCGGGCGTTGGATGTTTCAAGTTATGTTAAGAATAAAGGATGTCATCCGGTGTCTTAGGATTTGGTTAGTGTGTCTTATTCTAGACGAGACACATCTTCCAAGGCCTGGTTTTATTTAAAGTCTTTTGTCGAGTCCTTATGAAACTCTAAAACTATTTGCATGGTTTGTAATTCGAATTTGAAGTCTATGATTTAAGAAAAGGTTGTCATGTTTTTAAACTTACTTAATGGATGATCATCTTTGGTTTTATCATATAGTTGTTGTTATGATTGAATGCAATGATATCAAGCAACTCACACCAAATCATGCTTCCGCAAAAGTCAGGGTGTGACAGTTTGGGCATGTAAGACTTAACATATAACATAAATAACCATCCGACCTTAGATTTATGCAAACGACACGTTAAAGTAGCTTAAACTACCTTAACGGGCCGAAACGGGTCAAAAGCATTTAGGATAACTTTCTAATCAGAATGTTAAGTCTAATAAATCATGCCATATGAGTTCCAATACTCATTTGATTTATATAACTTCATTCTATCCTATCCTCCGATTTAGGATCCGATTATTAACATAATTACCTATACTAGGTGTCGTGTTGATTCCGTGATCCCTCGAGCTTTATTTGGTCTTTATTTCAACACTATTAAGAAATCCCAAGTGAGTACATAGTCCCCTCTTTTACCATTTTCAAATATTTTGGGGTGACACACATGTGCCTACTTGTTACTTTCATGCTTTCCATGCTTTTCATGACATATACTTGCTATGTTCAACTAGTACACATATAGTACATGATTCAATTATGTATTGCTATGTATGTTGACTTAGCATGCTAGGACATTGATTTCAAGGGCACATTTTGCGGCATATGTTGACTTAGCATATGAGCACAATGATTTACATTGCATTTTGCTTCGCATGTTGACTTAGCATGCTTAGCACATTGACATCAAGGACCCATTTTGCTTTATATGTTGATATAACATATCTAGCACCTTGATTTCATGAACATTTCTACTTTGTATGTTTACTTAGCATACTTAGTACATGGTTTACAAAGACATTTTACATGTCATGCTTACGTTGATTATGACATTTGGTATGTTAAACGAGACAAGATACATTCATTAATGTGACATATGTGCTTGTATAATCATTGTACAAACTCTGAACATTTAAAATATCAATAAAACAATGTGTTTTGATCCCAATATTTGTTATTTATGTTTGACATTTTGCACGTTTTGATTTTAGATGCAAACTGATGCGTAAACGTAATCAGTTTAACGCGACAAACACTCCGAAACAGTGGCACAATCTTAGCATACCTTAAATAACCGTTACATAACTTAGAAATAAGTTTTAAAGGGTTTGGTATGGCAAAAAACAAGTTTATTCGCTCACAGGGACTATTTGCGTCAAACTGCAAAAGTCTGCCGTTTCGTATGGCGACGTACATTCTGGAACATGATCATAAGCTAAACATACAATAAATAACCTTAACATAGCTTAGAAATAAGCTTTGAGGGTTCGGTGTGTGAAAATGCGCTTATTTGATCACAGGGACTAAAAGCGTCAAAATATGCGTAAGTTTGCATTTACGCGCATATCTTACATTCTGACCTCATCCGGACATCCAAAAATCTTTTTAGTGAATATTTTAGTGATAGGAATGCAAAAATACCATTCGTCACTTAATTTGGATCGTTTTCGCGTCCGTTCGAGTTTCGTCGTAATTAGCCGAATAACGCGGCCGTACGACCAAACGAACCGACATCCGTGATATTTCCAAGCATATTTCAAGTCCCCTACACTTTGACGTCCTTGTAGAGCCTTAAAAATGGCTTAACGGAGGTTAAATACGTCAAATACGCATGAATGTGTGTGCAGGGACTAAAATGGTAATTTTTGAAACTGTTACCTCGTTCGCGGGCCGCGACCGCCTAAGCGGTATCTGTCGCGAGGCGCGACAGCCCCCTGTCAACAGAAAGTTTGGTTTTCAGCTGCCAGCTTGATTTTTAGGGGCTTTTATGCAAATTCCTTGTTTTGGGCACCAAGTAAACACCTCTCCAAGTATGCAAGCTGTCCATAACACATGTAGGGTCATGATTCATTGCTTGGGCAATACATAACCACATGTAATGATCCTACAAACCTTCCACAACTGTGACACCTGGGTCACTGCGACCATCAAACAAATACCAAACCAATGAAATATTGTATTTCATACTTGGGATTTGTGCAAATATGTGTATCATTTGCACATATCAATTTTTGTTCAATTTCAAACTCTAAATCGCTTTCTGGAAGGTTATACGCGCACCAAGGCGTAAATATAACCAGTTTAATGCAACAAACACTCCGGAATAGTGACATTGGCTTAACATACCTTAAATAACCTTTACATAACTTAGAAATAAGTTTTGAAGGCTTTGGTATGGCAAAAACAAGTTAATTCGTCTACAGGGACTAAATTTGACAAACTGCGAAAGTATGCCAATCTGAACTGTAACAGACATTCCAGAACATAACCATAAGTTAAACATACCATAAATATCTTTCACATAGCTTAGAAATAGGCTTCGAGGGGTTCAGTGTGCTAAAATAAACTTTTGGGTCATTCAGGGACTAAAAGTGTAAAAAAGTGCACAAGTTTGCACATTCGCGCATATCTTACGTTCTGAATACATCCGGACATCCAAAAATTTATGTAAGCACTAAAATATTTTATTTTAGTGTTTGGCATAAGAAAAATCCATTCATTACGTCATTTGGATCGTTTTTCGCGCTTATGCGCATTCCGTCGTAATTAAGCGAACATCGTGTTCGTACGACCAAACGAACCAACATCCGAGATATTTTTGAGCATGTTTTGAGTTCCCTATACTTTAACTTCATTTTAGAGCCTTGAAATGAGGTTAACGGGGTTCAAACGCATCGAAAATAGCTTAAACGGGCTGCAGGGACCATTTCTGCCATTTTTGAAACTTTGCTGAAACTGGTAGGCAGTGGCGTAGCGCGAGCACCTCATGCCTAGGTAGTGGCGCTACGCGACTGCCTAACCTGGACAGAAACATTGTATTTAGTCCATTTTCACTTTCGCACATGGTTTTGGCAATACCGTGGGCTCAAATGGTTTTAGAAAACCACTATCTTGATGTGTATGGTTGAGATCAAAGCACGGTTAACAAGGAACGATCTTAACGGCTCTACGAATCCTATAAATACCCACATACCTCAACTTCATTTCTCACAAGAATTTTGATCTTAGAAGCTCTAAGTTGAAACCATTGTTTCATACCTGAGCTACTTGGATCGAGATTAGCATTCGGGGACCCTTCGTAAGTATTCTTTCGTTCTTTTCTTTCTTTTATTGCTTTTCGAGTCTGAAAGTCAAACTTTGTTTGACTTTCTGCGTTGACCAGTTTATGGTCAATGCGAAGTTCGTTTGAACTTCGCAACGTGATTGTAATCACGATGGTTATAGTCCCTTGGGACTATGCCTACTGATTACCACGTTGTCTAGGGTCGTAAGGGTAAGCGATCTGATAAATCGCTTATACCTTCGAACCCGACCCATTTGGTCGATCATTAGGATCCGACCAAATACATTAGGTGACCATAGTATATAGGGAATAACCTTCCGAGGTTATACCTTATGGTCGCTTCGTTAAGTAGTTGTATGATAGGTAGTTTATATGCCTTAGGTAAATTACCAGAATACCCTTTTCATGTATAATTGGTAATTAAGCATATGTAACCTAAACTTTCGTCACATAACTGATTATGTAACATGTTTAGGCATATAACACTTGTTATAGGACTAGTTAGACGTCTCGAACGCGCTTTGCGCGCATGACGCGTTAAAGTAGCATAAGTTACCTTAATGGGTCACGATGGGTCGAAAGCACTTAAGTTAGGTTCCGATTTAGAATGTAGTCTTTTTTAAACCATATCACATGAGTTCCAACACTCATTTGGTTTACAAGACCTCATTCTGTCCGATCTTCCGATTTAGGCGTCTATTGTTTGATTAGTAATTCGATTACTAGGTACTGTTTGATTTCTCTGGTTTGCTCGAGTTTGTTGAAGTTCTATTGACTGAGGATACTTTGCACTACATGTGAGTACATAGTTCCCCTATTTCACTGCTTTCAATTGTTTTGGGGTGATTCATATGTACTAAATGTTTTCAAGGTTTTAACGATGGTATCAAAACGATTTTCGATGTTATAACGATGGTTTCAAAAACGATTAAGACGATTTATACAAAACTAATAACGATTTCGATAATGTGAACGAACTTGTTGGTTGGGTTACATAACAAATGACATTCATTAGCAATGATCAAGCCGACCAGTATTAGGTTATGGTACCATAGGATCTGACAAATCCCGTTATCTTACTGCACCCGTGGTTATGTGTGGGGGTGGTGGGTAGCGACTGAATCTGTAATTGTTAATTTACCCTTTGGTAAGGGTTTGTTAATGCGAAAACGAGAAGCGACGAGGGATGAGTCACGAAGGTTTGAATGTTATTAGCGAGACGACCACATAAGTAGTTTCACGACCTAAAACGAATTTTAACGATTTGGGTAAACGATTGGTTTTCACGCGATGTATTAACGAGTTAAATGATTTGGTTAAACGATTAGCTTCAAAGCGATATACGATTGGTTTTTGGTTAAGTGTTTAGATAACGGGACGGGTGTAATGTGATGAAAGCATGGTGGATACGCCGCTGGTACTTCCTATATATAAGTGATTTCATCATATTACATACCGTGGCGTTATTTAGTTCACTTGGGTAAACGATTTTCAAACGATGTCACACAAACGAGGTTTTCGATACGATATAAACTATACGAGTTTTTAACAAGATTTATTAACGAGTTTTATTAACGATTTATTTCGAGATGTTTCACAATTTGCTTTACTAAAACAAATGTTTTTGGGTTAAGAGTCATGGCTACGAGGTTTTATAAACTATAACCCGCTTGATTTGAGTTGGTTAATTAAGTTGCAATATTATACTCTTTTCAAAACAAGGTTTTTAATAAAGTATTGCAACATCTAAACTAGCCATGATTTCGACACTCCTACAAAACCTATGTACTCGCCAGCATTTCTTTGTTGACTTTGTTTTCACATATGTTTCAGGTGTTGTTGAATGATGTTGATTGCTAGGATGCATGCTCACATAGGACTGGACGAGGCCTTAGTGACTTAATAACAATGATAGACTACGTTTAAGTTGTTTAATTAAATTTCCAGACAATGTAAATATTCAATGTTTAATAAAACAAAACACTTTTTGTATCCATGGTTATGAAACAATGATTCTGTTGCAACGCGCCCCGATGTTTCCGCCGCGCTTTGTTGTTTTACGCGGTCGGGGTGTGACAGAAAAGTTGGTATCAGAGCCAATGGTTATAGGGAATTAGGTTATTAGTAATGCTTTGACCTAGTCTATAACCTTCTTAGGACCCTAACGCGAGTTTACTTGCGTTTAGTCATAAAACGATACCGTCACCTATCCTTAGGCGACTACCACAACAAGAACATAAATTTCAAAACCGCTTTGAAAACTAATCATCTGTTCTAGGATGATTGATTACTAGGTTTTGAACCCTCTGTTATAAGGTTTTGAACCCCTTTGAATTTTCAAAAAAAAAAAAAAAAATCTCGTCAAGGTTTTGGGTTTTAAATAATGTGAACACGTGCAAACTGGAAGGGTGAATGCCTGTATTCTGGGTTTTCTGTCTAGGCAAGCACTTCGTATATATCTCATCAGACGCGAGACCAGTTGTGCTTACCTGGGAATTCTTGGGATGAGTGTTCACTTATAGGCGAGCATGTCTTCGCGATACATTATTTTTAGGGTCGTACGCCAAGCGGCCTCGACAACCGCTTAGACTTTTGAACCCGACCTGTTTGGTCGATCATTAGGATCCGACCAAACATATTTAGTGATCATAGTTGTATAGGGAATAACCAACTAAGGTTATACCTTATGATCACTTAGGTTGGTTAGTTATTCGTTAACTCGTTATTATGCCCATTGAAAATGACCAAAATGCCCTTTTTGAGCATAAATTCATATTTTGCATATGTGATCAAGTTTTTGACATCTAAACTGATTTAATAACATATTTAAACATAATTGGGCACGTAAGACTTACCGTAGGACATAGATAACCATCCGACCTTAGATTTACGCAAACGACGCGTTAAACTAGCTTAAACTACCTTAACGAGTCGAAATGGGTCAAAAGCACTTAGGTTAACTTTCTAATCAGAATTTTGGTCTATTAAATCATGCCATATAAGTTCCAATACTCATTTGATTTATAGAACTTCATTCTATCCTATCTCCCAATTTAGGATCCGATTATTAACGTAGTTACCTATATTAGTTGCCGTTTGATTCCGTGATCCTTGAAGCTTTATTTGGTCTTAATTCCAAGACTAATAAGAAATCCCAAGTGAGTGCATAGTCCCCTCTTTTACCGCTTTCAAATATTTTGGGGTGATACACATGTGCATACTTGTTACTTTCATGCTTTCGTTGCTTTTTATGACATAAACATGCTATGTTCAACTAGTACACATATAGTACATGATTTTAATTATGTTTTGCTATGTATGTTGACTAAGCATGCTAGCACATTAATTTCATAAGACACTTTTGTTGCATATGTTTACTCAGCATATGGATACATTGATTTTATGAACATTTCTACTATGTATGTTTACTTAGCATACTTAGTACATGGTTTTCACATAACATGCTTAAATTGGTATGACATTTGGTATGTTTAACGGGATAATAATACATTCATTAACATTGATCATGCCGCTCGGTAGTATGTAATGGTACCATAAGACTTGACAAATCTCGTTCCCGACTTTCTAGGTTTGTTTGGAAGTAGGGAATGATAGAATCCGATATACATAATTCAGAAACCTTTAACTTGTTAAGGGTTTATCCGACAGTCTTAAGGATTGAATGTATGCAATAAACATTACTACATAAATGTTTGTATCCATAAAGCATTGGTTTTGCAAAACACAACTTTTGATTTAAACCTAGGTTTATTCAAAGACATTGTTTTGTACATTTTACATATGGGATTGAGTAAATACTTTTTATTCACCATACATGACATTTGTTTACACATTGACATTATACATATGGTTTGAGTAAGTACTTTTTACTTGGCATACATTACATTTGATTATACTAGACATGGTTTACATTTGACATTTGGACATTGTTTACACATAAACATTATGACATTGGTTTAAACATGTGACACCTGTGTCACTGTGACCATCAAATGAATACCAAACCAATGAAATATTGTATTTCATACTTGGGATTGGTATAAATATGTGTATCTTTTGCACATATCAATTCTTGTTCGATTACAAGCTTTAAATCGCTTTCTGGAGAGTTATACGCAAACTGGTGCGTAAACGTAATCAGTTTAACGCGAAAAATACTCCAGAACATCAACATATTCTTAACATACCTTAAATAACCTTTACATAACTTAGAAATAAGTTTTGAAGGCTTTGGTATGGCAAAATCAAGTTAATTCGCTTACAGGGACTAAATTTGACAAACTACGAAAGTATACCAATTTGAACTGTAACAGACATTCCGGAACATTACCATAAGCTAAACATACCATAAATATCCTTTACATAGCTTAGAAATTGGCTTTGAGGGGTTCGGTGTGCTAAAATAAACTTTTGGGTCATTTAGGGACTAAAAGCGTCAAAAAGTGCACAGGTTTGCATTTTCGTGCATAACTTACATTCTGAATACATCCGGACATCCAAAAATTTATGTAATCATTAAAATAATTTATTTTAGTGATTGGCATGAGAAAAATCCATTCGTCGCGCAATTTGGACCGTTTTTGCGTCCGTTACGGCTTCCGTCGTAATTAACCGAACAACGCAACCGTACGACCAAACGAACCGACATCCGAGATACTTTTGAGCATGTTTTGAGTTACCTATACTTTAAATTTATTTTAGAGCCTTGAAATGGGGTTAACGGGGCTTAAAAGTGCAAAAAAATCAAGTTTTACAAGTGCAAGGACCATTTTTGAAATTTCTGACCGGATTCAATGAACCTAGTCCATTTTGAAGTGTTGATGGTTTTAACCTGTCACACCCCCAAAATCCACCATGCGGAGTACCACCGCTTGGAGGCGTGACGTGACCAGGATCGAGCCACCAATCATATTGAACAACTCAATTAAGTAAATAAAACCAAACATAATACGATTGGTGACCAAAGCTAGTTAACCTTGTTTAGTTTAAACAGCGGAAGCATAAACGTGAGTTCAAAAGCATAAGTCCATAGTTCATAAGTTAAAGTTTCAAAACGCAAGTTTAGTAAGTTCATAAGGATTTAAATATTAAGCACGGAACATAACAGTCCGTACACCACAACGACTCCTTCCCCGTGCAAGCTCCAAGCATTTAGCGACCTGTAAGGCATGTAACAACGAGTCAACAACAAAGTTGAGTGAGTTCACATTTGGTTGTTTAGTTTTAAGTTGTTTCTGAAAAACGTGGTTTGACTTTCGTTGGCTTATTTTCCGTGGGGGATACCCCGTAGTTGAAAGTGTGTTTATCCATATCCTTTTTCTTTACCCAATCCATAACCATGATCAGTGGGGGTTTTCCCCGTTTGAACTACTAGACGGTATGATATCGACTGCTACGCAAATAAGTTGTGCCCTATATCAGTGTCTATCATCACTAACAATCTGCCATAGTCCATTAGTACACGCCCGTCCGACTGGCACGGTGTGAGGTTTGTTAAACCTAATAGCGCTATTAACTAATGACCCGCTCGCCATTGGCCTCGGCGATTAAGTCGATATAAATTGAGGGACTTCATGATAGAGTTTTGTCTAGCTAGTTTTAAGGTTGTTGTCCTGCACCAGGAGGACGAACGTACGTATTCTGCACCAGGAGAATTCGTAGGATTAATAATGGCATCCACTCTATGGAGGATGGCCGTACATATCCTACCCAAGGAGGATATGTAGATTTAGTTTTAATTCTTTAACCCATTCCCAAACCACCGGGAATCCCATGCCTTAGAAAGTGTGTGAACTCACCTCGGTTTGCTCGGTTAGATTCTCAATATAGCTAACAGTCAAGGTCGGTCAATCACGTCCTAGTATGATTTACCAGTTAGTCATTTAGTGGCTTTCAAATAGAACACAAAGTTCCTACACGTATCTATCACACAACATGCATCACTGTAACGGTTTATGCCCATCTAAGTTTCCCGTCCATTCCCCACTCAAAATCAAACATACGATAATGCACATAACATATATAACATGTTAAATCATTCACAGATAGCATACTCGACATTTAGACACGCAAGTCACAACTTATGTCAATTCAGCATTAATACTCAAAACCGGCTGTTTTCGGACATTTAAATAAAATAGTTAGCTTATTCCAAAAATTCCCAAATTTTTATAGAATGTCATAAACATTCCATATTTTATTGTGTAAAAATATAGGGGTCCGGTTCATTACCCACATTTTATAAAAATTCATATTCGGGACTGAACTCAGATTTATGCATTTCTGACCACAGTCCACGAAACAATTTATTAAAAATTCATCGAGTGTCCGATTTACGAAATTCCAGTGGGGTAATTACAAATACATAGGTTATTATCTACTGTACAAATTTCATGGTCCGATTGATCAGAAAACTCAGGTTATGACTGAAAGTACGACACCCATTTATTGCTGTCAAAATTCAGCTTAAGTTTCTGTTACAAATTAACACTTTAAAAATAGTAAACGGAGTCCAAAAATTACGATTCCGGTGCGATTAGAACCGTATTTCATAATAACATATTTTAGATTCAAAATATCGATTTTTCGTTGAGTTTAAGACCTGTTTACAGCCAACTGAAGTTGGCTGTAAAAGTTGGACAGATTCTGATTTTAAGTGTTTAACCTTCTAAATCGTGTTCGATCGATTCCGTTAACAAGTTTAGTGACCACAACAACATGACACATTAATATTAATCAGTAAAACATCAGATAATCAACCAATAATCATAATCACACAAGATCTACATGATTTACACTAATATTCATCCATTAACCACCTTGTTCATCACTTTAGTAGACTTTTAGTTGGTGATCTTATATGTTAGTGATTTTCAACCGACGAAACTCTTATTAACCACTTTAGGATAGATCAAGAAGATGTTTAGAGTCACTTACTACTAGCTCGAGGCTAGGGAAGAAACTAGTCGAAAAACGCGTGGATAAAAGCAATGGGGTGAGGTCCTTCATGTTCCGAATGCACCAAGCCTCCTCGTATGTGATCCTTAGCACTTGTATGAACTTGGAATAGCTAGATCAAGGCTCTAAAGTGGATGGTTGTGTGGGTGTGTGTTCGGCCGAAGGTGAGCAAGGAGGGAGAGAGAGTTGTGAAAGTTGTGGTGAGATGAAGGTTATGTGAAGTGAATGATGTGTTTAGGTTTGAACTTATAGACAATGTTATAGTTCATTAACCAATGGTCACCATGTCTAATAGATATTAGACATATTAGATTATTTTAATCAAAATAGGACAAGGGGTGTCCCCCTTGGGGACGGTTCGGTTAGAGGGGGGGGGGGGTAATCCGGTTAGTTTCCAACCAAGTGTTAAGTATTAGTTAGTTAATAAGAAGGTTAAACCATTTACTAGTATGTTATGTGTTATAGCGGGTGTTAGGGTATTCGGGGACCCTAACTGGTTCAGAAAAAGAAAAACAATGTTATTGGCACTATTTTTAGGTTCCGGGTAAAGTCCGATTGTTCGGTTCGATCCTGTTCCGTTAAACCGCTTAATTAATCCGTAAAGCGTCCTACTTATATATTTTTGCAACGTTTTTACTTTCTAACACTTAGGAAAATATAACGGACTATTTAGTGACCTTTCTGTACATTATTAGCATATTAACAAATACGTGTAAGCATAACACAGATATCAGAAAGCAGTTAAGTAATTCCACACAGTCGTCAAACACTTTTAATTATTATTAATAAATTGTACGGAATACATGGGATTTTGAGGGTTGTCACATTCTCCCCCTGTTAAGAGAATTTCGTCCCGAAATTTAGCGCGTGGTTACTGAGGAAGCTAGTTAAGTTGCGTTGTTTTCCAGATTTTCCTGGGGTGTCACATCATCCCCCCGTTGATTTGGAATTTCGTCCCAAAATTCTGCAGTAGCTTCAGCCTCAGTAGTGGTTGCGTTTTTTTCTTAAACAGTTGGGGATACTTGAGTTTCATTTGGTCTTCTCGTTCCCATGTATACTCTGGGCCACGACGAGCATTCCAACGAACTCGGACCAGAGGTATCCTGGTACGCTTGAGGATCTTAACATCTCGATCCGTAATCTCTACTGGTTCCTCGACGAATCGCAGCTGGTCGTCGATAGTGAGTTCCTTAAGAGGAACTATGAGGGTCTCATCTGACAGACACTTCTTCAGATTTGACACGTGGAAAACGTTGTGAACTCCGCTGAGTTCTTCAGGTAGGTTCAACCTGTAGGCGACTTTGCCAATTTTCTCGGTGACTTCGAATGGTCCGACATAACGCGGATTGAGTTTGCCTCGTTTGCCAAGGCGGACTACACCTTTCCAAGGTGAGACTTTGAGTAGCACTCGATCCCCAACCTGGAGCTCGAGTGGTTTTCTTCCCTTATCAGCATAGCTTTTCTGACGGTCACGAGCTGCCGCCATTCGCTGTCGTATCTGAGCAATTTTCTCGGTGGTGTCTACCACAAGTTCTGGGCCAGTGATTTGACTGTCACCAACTTCTACCCAACAGAGAGGTGATCGGCATTTGCGTCCGTATAATGCCTCAAACGGAGCGGCTTGGATGCTGGTGTGGTAGCTGTTGTTATATGAAAACTCCACTAGCGGGAGGTGCTTTTCCCAACCATTACCAAAATCGATTACACATGCCCTAAGCATGTCCTCAAGGGTTTGGATGGTGCGTTCAGATTGCCCATCCGTCTGCGGGTGATAAGCGGTGCTCATATCTAAACGTGAACCAAAGGACTTGTGCATTGCTTGCCACAGTTCAGAAGTAAAACGTGCGTCACGATCAGATATAATAGAGGTTGGCACTCCGTGCCTTGATACCACTTCCTTTAGGTAAATGTCTGCAAGAGTAGAAAACTTATCCGTTTCTTTGATAGCCAGAAAATGTGCAGACTTGGTCAGTCGATCTACGATCACCCAAATGGTATCATTTCTGCGTTGAGATCTAGGCAGGCCGGTAACGAAATCCATGGAAATTTGCTCCCATTTCCATTTCGGGATCTCCGGTTGTTGAAGTAGGCCTGATGGTTTCTGATATTCAGACTTGACTCTCGCACAAGTCAAGCACTTACTGACGTAGGTTGCTATGTGGGCTTTCATGCCAGGCCACCAATACGTAGTCTTGAGGTCGTGGTACATCTTGTCCGAACCAGGGTGTACAGAATAACGAGACTTATGTGCTTCATCCATCACAAGCTCGCGTAAGTTGCCATAAAATGGGACCCAGATGCGTCTGTTTACATAGTAGGCACTGTCTTCCTTTTGTTCTAGCCGCTGCCTCGATCCTCGTAGGGATTCAGCCCTGATGTTCTCTGCTTTCAATGCTTCGACCTGGGCATCTCGAATTTGAGTGGGAAGGCTAGAGTGTATGGTAAGCTGTAACGCACGTACACGCTTAGGTATAGTATCCTTTCGACTGAGGGCGTCGGCCACAACATTGGCTTTGCCCGGATGGTACTTGATCGCGCATTCGTAATCATTCAAGAGCTCAACCCATCGGCGTTGACGCATGTTTAACTCCTTTTGATTGAAGATATGCTCGAGACTCCTGTGATCGGTGTAAATGGTGCACTTGGTACCGTACAGGTAATGTCTCCATATCTTAAGCGCGAAAACAACTGCTCCCAGTTCCAAGTCGTGTGTAGTGTAGTTCCTTTCGTGAACTTTAAGTTGGCGCGATGCGTAGGCAATCACCTTGTCACGTTGCATCAATACGCAACCAAGTCCTTGGATGGAAGCGTCGCAATAAACCACGAAATCATCTGTGCCTTCAGGCAATGAGAGGATAGGCGCGCTACAGAGTCTATCCTTTAGGTGTTGAAATGCGGACTCCTGTGCATCACCCCAACGATGGTGACACCCTTCTGAGTCAGTGAAGTGAGAGGTTGCGCAATCTTTGAGAAATCCTTTATAAATCTTCTGTAATATCCTGCCAAACCCAAGAATTGGCGGATTTCTGTTGGTGTGCGGGGTGCAGGCCAGTTCTTGATCGATTCAACTTTAGATGGATCCACATGAATTCCATCCTTGTTTACCACATGGCCTAGAAAGTGGACTTCGCGAAGCCAGAAGTCACATTTTGAAAACTTGGCATACAACTGCTCTTTTCGAAGAAGTTCCAGCATAAGTCGTAGATGCTGTTCGTGTTCCTCCTGACTCTTAGAATAGATCAGGATATCGTCAATGAACACAATAACAAACTTATCCAGGTAAGGCTTGCACATTCGGTTCATGAGATCCATGAAGACCGCTGGTGCATTTGTCAGCCCGAATGGCATAACCAGAAACTCGTAATGGCCGTAACGAGTTCTGAATGCTGTTTTGGAGACGTCCTCATCTCGGACTCTCAGCTGATGGTATCCCGATCTCAAATCAATCTTGGAGTAATAGCTTGACCCTTGCAACTGGTCGAACAAGTCGTCAATACGTGGAAGAGGATAACGATTCTTCACAGTCACCTTGTTGAGTTCGCGGTAGTCAATACACATTCTGAAAGTACCATCTTTCTTTTTCACGAACAAGACTGGAGCTCCCCAGGGCGAAGAGCTAGGAAGTATAAAACCCTTTTCCAAGAGCTCTTGTAGTTGTGTGGACAGTTCTTCGAGTTCTGATAGAGCTAGACGATAAGGTGCTCGAGCTATGGGCGCTGCTCCAGGAGCTAGCTCGATTTGAAACTCAACTTGGCAATGAGGCGGAAGACCAGGTAATTCCTCAGGAAATACCTCAGGAAAATCGCGCACAATAGGAATGTCTTCTATCTTCCTTTCTTCCGAGGATGTATCAGAATTGAGGGCTAGAATAGCAGCGTGGCCCTTTCGCAAACACTTTTGGGCCTTAAGGAAATAGATGATGCCCACAATAGCACCACTCTTGTCGCCATGAATCACGAGGGGTTCCTCACCAGAACGAGGAATGCGGACGATTTTCTACTTGCAAATAATCTCCGCTTGATGATGAGATAGCCAATCCATCCCAATAACAACGTTGTTCACCGATAGGAGTGTTACATCGATATGGTTGGCACATCCAGAACTAGCTGAAGGAGGATGACTGTCGTACAGGTTTGCAGTGTTAAGGTTCACTGAAATTTCCATCGAAGTTGTTGGGCTCCCCTCATGCGAAGGGGGAATAATTCACCTTGATCGATGAACTTAGATGAGTTTGCAGTTTATCGAGTCGGTAAGCAACCAAATTTAGAGGAGTTTCCTTAGGTCGTGCGAATGAATCCAAAATACGTCTGCGTAGTCATAAGGTTCCAAAGAAAAGACTTGAAAATGTGTTCAAGAGATTATGATCGTATCAACAATGCATCACCATCCTCAAGGTTTCGAGGGGGGTCACCAATGATCGGGAGTCGAGCCTTCCAACTTTTCTAAACCAAAGGGTGTTCGTTTCGGTGCCTCAGCATGGGGAAGCGAGAACGTAATGTCACTGTAGTGAGAGAGTGATGGTTTGGTCTAAGCCAATGGTAGAAATTGGACATATCATTAATCAACAATCATGTGTCGGTGCAAAAGCTAGCGCAAGGATTCTGCCTATTAAAGAAGACTATCATGGGATTTAAAATACGACTCTTGTAGTGTAGGAGGGGTAAGGTAGATGTATAGATCATCGTGTTCGCCTGTAGGTTGTGTGATCCATAATTCCGTCCTCGAATGTCCTGAAGACAATCCCATCAGTATAGGCACCCATTCGTTAAGTGGGGTATACGAGAGAGCTAATCAAGTAGAATAAGAATAAACCATTCAACAGGGTAATAAGGTAGTCTTGTGATTGGTGAAAATCGTGGTATGGTTGTTGGCGTCTCATTAAATCGGTTGGCAATCAAAGCGATAGGGAATTAAGGAGGTTCATGCGAAGAATCGAGTGAAAACAGGGGTCCAACAATAATCGAAGGATTTGACCAGCTAATCTGTTATCTAGAAGTAATCTCCAGTAGTGGTGCGGGGCGGCATGGCACAAAAGGGAAGTTCGTTGCATCGCGGTCGCGCGAGTGTATCTCTTGCCCGGTACAGAGTAAGGTTTCGTGTTGCATAATGACAATCGCGTGTGACTGTGACTGCTTCGCTTCTGGCGATGGTGAAGGTGATAAGTTTGTCAACCGGGATGCGTGGGTTTTGTTCTCCTAAGCCTGAGTTTGTGCAAGCCAGGTCTGGTCTTCGCGGATGTGGACGTACGAACCGGTTGTGCGGAGGGTCAGATGGCGACGTCGTGTCGAGGTAAACGTACGAGTAGATAGAACGCATAAATAGTCGTTGTAGCGGGGTGACAAGAAATCAGGAATGAATTTGACCACCGTTCGTCAAATTTCAAGTAAACAATTGTGTGTCATAAAGAACACAATAGGGCTAATAGACAACATGCTGCTTTCCTAATTAAGCATACTATAACATCATGCAAAAGTAATCTAGCAAGTAGATAATATAAACTCAAATCATACCACCTAGTGTGTTGAGCCTTGCACGTGGAGCGAAGCGTCGTTGTGGATCGTTGAGCACTGTACAGGTTATAGTCTGGTTTTATCAAAAAGCTTTTCCCCTTTTTAAAACCAAGTTCACTATAACCAATGGCTCTGATACCAATCTGTCACACCCCCAAAATCCACAATGCGGAGTACCACCGCTTGGAGGCGTGACGTGACCAGGATCGAGCCACCAATCATATTGAACAACTCAATTAAGTAAATAAAACCAAACATAATACGATTGGTGACCAAAGCTAGTTAACCTTGTTTAGTTTAAACAGCGGAAGCATAAACATGAGTTCAAAAGCATAAGTCCATAGTTCATAAGTTAAAGTTTCAAAACGCAAGTTTAGTAAGTTCATAAGGATTTAAATATTAAGCACGGAACATAACAGTCCGTACACCACAACGACTCCTTCCCCGTGCAAGCTCCAAGCATTTAGCGACCTGTAAGGCATGTAACAACGAGTCAACAACAAAGTTGAGTGAGTTCACGTTTGGTTGTTTAGTTTTAAGTTGTTTCTGAAAAACGTGGTTTGACTTTCGTTGGCTTATTTGCCGTGGGGGTTACCCCGTAGTTGAAAGTGTGTTTATCCATATCCTTTTTCTTTACCCAATCCATAACCATGATCAGTGGGGGTTTTCCCCGTTTGAACTACTAGACGGTATGATATCGACTGCTACGCAAATAAGTTGTGCCCTATATCAGTGTCTATCATCACTGACAATCTGCCATAGTCCATTAGTACACGCCCGTCCGACTGGCACGGTGTGAGGTTTGTTAAACCTAATAGCGCTATTAACTAATGACCCGCTCGCCATTGGCCTCGGCGATTAAGTCGATATAAATTGAGGGACTTCATGATAGAGTTTTGTCTAGCTAGTTTTAAGGTTGTTGTCCTGCACCAGGAGGACGAACGTACGTATTCTGCACCAGGAGAATTCGTAGGATTAATAATGGCATTCACTCTATGGAGGATGGCCGTACATATCCTACCCAAGGAGGATATGTAGATTTAGTTTTAATTCTTTAACCCATTCCCAAACCACCGGGAATCCCATGCCTTAGAAAGTGTGTGAACTCACCTCGGTTTGCTCGGTTAGATTCTCAATATAGCTAACAGTCAAGGTCGGTCAATCACGTCCTAGTATGATTTACCAGTTAGTCATTTAGTGGCTTTCAAATAGAACACAAAGTTCCTACACGTATCTATCACACAACATGCATCACTGTAACGGTTTATGCCCATCTAAGTTTCCCGTCCATTCCCCACTCAAAATCAAACATACGATAATGCACATAACATATATAACATGTTAAATCATTCACAGATAGCATACTCGACATTTAGACACGCAAGTCACAACTTATGTCAATTCAGCATTAATACTCAAAACCGGATGTTTTCGGACATTTAAATAAAATAGTTAGATTATTCCAAAAATTCCCAAATTTTTATAGAATGTCAAAAACATTCCATATTTTATTGTGTAAAAATATCGGGGTCCGGTTCATTACCCACATTTTATAAAAATTCATATTCGGGACTGAACTCAGATTTATGCATTTCTGACCACAGTCCACGAAACAATTTATTAAAAATTCATCGAGTGTCCGATTTACGAAATTCCAGTGGGGTAATTACAAATACATAGGTTGTTATCTACTGTACAAATTTCATGGTCCGATTGATCACAAAACTCAGGTTATGACTGAAAGTACGACACCCATTTATTGCTGTGAAAATTCAGCTTAAGTTGCTGTTACAAATTAACACTTTAAAAATAGTAAACGGAGTCCAAAAATTACGATTCCGGTGCCATTAGAACCGTATTTCATAATAACATATTTTAGATTCAAAATATCGATTTTTCGTTGAGTTTAAGACCTGTTTACAGCCAACTGAAGTTGGCTGTAAAAGTTGGACAGATTCTGATTTTAAGTGTTTAACCTTCTAAATCGTGTTCGATCGATTCCGTTAACAAGTTTAGTGACCACAACAACATGACACATTAATATTAATCAGTAAAACATCAGATAATCAACCAATAATCATAATCACACAAGATCTACATGATTTACACTAATATTCATCCATTAACCACCTTGTTCATCACTTTAGTAGACTTTTAGTTGGTGATCTTATATGTTAGTGATTTTCAACCGACGAAACTCTTATTAACCACTTTAGGATAGATCAAGAAGATGTTTAGAGTCACTTACTACTAGCTCGAGGCTAGGGAAGAAACTAGTCGAAAAACGCATGGATAAAAGCAATGGGGTGAGGTCCTTCATGTTCCGAATGCACCAAGCCTCCTCGTATGTGATCCTTAGCACTTGTATGAACTTGGAATAGCTAGATCAAGGCTCGAAAGTGGATGGTTGTGTGGGTGTGTGTTCGGCCGAAGGTGAGCAAGGAGGGAGAGAGAGTTGTGAAAGTTGTGGTGAGATGAAGGTTATGTGAAGTGAATGATGTGTTTAGGTTTGAACTTATAGACAATGTTATACTTCATTAACCAATGGTCACCATGTCTAATAGATATTAGACATATTAGATTATTTTAATCAAAATAGGACAAGGGGTGTCCCCCTTGGGGGCGGTTCGGTTAGAGGGGGGGGGGTAATCCGGTTAGTTTCCAACCAAGTGTTAAGTATTAGTTAGTTAATAAGAAGGTTAAACCATTTACTAGTATGTTATGTGTTATAGCGGGTGTTAGGGTATTCGGGGACCCTAACTGGTTCAGAAAAAGAAAAACAATGTTATTGGCACTATTTTTAGGTTCCGGGTAAAGTCCGATTGTTCGGTTCGATCCTGTTCCGTTAAACCGCTTAATTAATCCGTAAAGCGTCCTACTTATATATTTTTGCAACGTTTTTACTTTCTAACACTTAGGAAAATATAACGGACTATTTAGTGACCTTTCTGTACATTATTAGCATATTAACAAATACGTGTAAGCATAACACAGATATCAGAAAGCAGTTAAGTAATTCCACACAGTCGTCAAACACTTTTAATTATTATTAATAAATTGTACGGAATACATGGGATTTTGAGGGTTGTCACATAACCCATGGTTTTGCAAAAACCATGGGTTAAAACCATGGGCTGGTATTCAATGAACCTAGTCCATTATTAGGGGCTCCCATGGTTTTAGAAAACCATGGGCACACATGTAAGGTCCAGATCAAAGCTCAGTTTTCGATGAACGATCTTAACGGTTCTTGAATTCCTATAAATACCCACCCACACTTCCTCCCAAAGCATACATGAATCTGATTTTGGCTCTCTAAGTTGAAGTTTATGCTTCATACCTGAGAGTAAATTGGATCAAGAGCTTGCGGGGACCTTCTGTAAGTATTCTTTCGTTCTTTTCATTCGTTTTTGTCGTTAAAGTCAAACTGCGTTTGACTTTCTGCTTTGACCAGTTTATGGTCAACGCGAAGTTCGACTTCATAACGTGAGCGTAATCACGATGGTTATAGTCCCTAGTGACTATACCTACTGATTACCACGTTATCTAGGCTCAGTGACGAGTCGTAGTTTGGTTACAAAATATGCGTTTTCTCGCGTATTTTATAACCAAACTACTCTAGGATAAAAAAAACCATTTGTTTTGATATCAAAACCTGTTTTCTAACTTAACTAAACATGTTCTAGCATGTTTAGCTCGTCACTTTTTTAGATTAGTGCTTGTGTGGAGCCGAAAGTCAAGCGGACTAAACACCCGCTTAGACTTTCGAACACGACCGGTTTGGTCGATCATTAGGATCCGACCAAACATGTTAAGTGACCATAGTAGCGTAGGGAATAACCTTCCGAGGTTATACCTTATGGTCACTTAGGTTTGATTAGTCGCATGATAGGTAGTTTATATGCCTTAGGTAAATTACCAAAATGCCCTTTTTACACCAAAAATTCATTTTATGCATATGTAACATAACTTTTGACATCTAAACTGATTTGGCAACAATATTAGACATGTTAAGGCATATTTTACTTATCATTGGACTAGTTAGGTGGTCCGAGCGCGTTTTACGCGAACGACGCGTTAAAGTATCATAAGCTACCTAAGCGGGTCGTAATGGGTCGTAAGCACTTAGGTTAGGTTTCATTTTAGTATGTAGGCTTTGTTAAACCATATCAAATGAGTTCCAATACTCGTTTGGTTTACGAACCCTCATACTATCCGATCCTCCGATTTAGGTCCGGTTTATTAACATAGCTACCTATATTAGGTGCCGTTTGATTTCGTGATCTTCTAGCTTTGCTTGGTGGTTATCCTAGGACTTCTAGGAAATCTCAAGTGAGTACATAGACCCCTCTTTTACTGTTTTCAAACTGTTTTGGGGTGAAACACATGTGCCTACTTGTTACTTTCGTGCTTTCCATGTTTTCACATCATATACTTGCTATGTTTATTAGTACATATATAGTACATGATTTACATTACATTAGTTGCATATGTTTACTCAACATATGGACACATTGATTTAAATTACCTTGTTTTGCTATGTATGTTTACTCAGTATGCTAGCACATTGTTTTTACATTACATTTTGTTGCATATGCTCATCCAGCATATAAACACATTATATTACATTTTGAACCGTTTATAACTATTTGACTATGTGAACCATTGTAACCATTCAACTATGTGAACCGTTGTAACCATTTGACTATGTGAACCGTTATAACCATTTGATTATGTGAACCGTTTGTAACTGCTGAACCGTGTGAACCGTATTTGACCATACATAAACATTTCTACAATTGTTAAACATTACATTTTGGTGGTTGTTTGGGTAAGTGATTTAAGTAACGAGGCGACGTGTAATACGATAAAAACATGGTGGATACGCCGCTGGTACTTCCTATATATAAGTGCTTTTATGGTATTACATATCGTAGCGTTATTTAAACCATTTCAGTTTAGACATATTACATATACAATACAATCTTCACATAAACATCCTTTTACTAATAACTTAACTTATACAAACTCATTTTACATGATTATTTACTTAACCATACATTATTCCTTTATACATATATATCATTTGGTTTATTTATCACTTTTCAAATGATTTATGAAAGGAATCACTCAACAAGATTCATGGCTACTTTTATTAAACAGTTTCTTTAAACGCAAGTCATGAATCCTATTTTCACAAAACCTATGTATCTCACAGGCATTTTTATGCTGACGTACCTATTTTCACATGTGTTTTCAGGAGCTGTTGCATAGGATGTTCGAGACACACTTAGGCGGACCTGTGCCTTAGTGACTTAAAACAAAGCAAGAACTAGTTGATTTATGTTATGTACTCTTTGTTTCTTGTTTAAGACAATGTAACTCTCTTGTTTGATAAATAAAACGTAACTTTAATATACATGGTTGTGAAACAATTAATTATGTTACAACACTCCCCGACGTTTCCGCCACGTTTTGTTGTTTTACGTGGTCGGGGTGTGACAAAACAAGACATTTTTTGTGGTTATTGATAAGTGATTTAAATAACGAGGCATGTGTAATATGATAAAAGCATGGTGGATATGCCGCTGTTACTTCCTATATATAAGTGTTTTTATGATATTGCATATCGTAGCGTTATCTAAACCACATCAACAAGGACATGATACATTTTATACAAATGACATATTTTCACAAGACATTGTTTTACAAATGACATATTTTATACAAACTCATTTTTACTTGGTTATTTATTTAACCATGCATTATTCTTTTATATCATCTGATTTTCATATCGATTTTCACATGATTTTATAAAAGAAAACATTTTACAAGGTTCATGACTACTTTTTGTTAAACATTTCTTTTAACTACAAGTCATGAATCATTCATCAACAAAACCTATGTATCTCACATGCATTTTTATGCTAACGTACCTGCAAAGACAATGTAAACACTTTAATTAATAAAATGAAATCTTTAAGTACCATGTGTTGTGAAACAATAATTCTGTCGCTCCACTCCCCGACGTTTCCACCGTGGTTTGTTGTTTTACGCGGTCGGGGTGTGACAGAAGAGTTGGTATCAGAGCTCATGGTTATAGGGAATTAGGTTATTAGTAATGCTTTGACCTGGAATATAACCTTTCTAGGACCTTAACACAAGTTATCTTGTGTTTAGATCTTAAAACAATACACATCACCTATCCTTAGGTGATTACCAAAACAAGAACACAAAATTCCAAAACAATTTTAAAAATCAATCATCCATTCTTGGATGATTCTTTCGGCCTTG
Source organism: Helianthus tuberosus (assembly GCA_030545235.1). Classification (NCBI taxonomy): domain Eukaryota; kingdom Viridiplantae; phylum Streptophyta; class Magnoliopsida; order Asterales; family Asteraceae; genus Helianthus; species Helianthus tuberosus. Next base: position 25,279 of record JARYGA010001352.1, on the reverse strand, counting down.
TGCCTTCCAAGTTTTCAAAATCTCATCAAAGTTTGGGTCTAAATAATGTGAACACGTGCAATCTGGAAGGGTGGATGCATGTACCCTGAGTTTTCTGTCTAAGGCTAGAGTGTTCGTACAAATCCGCAGTATTGGACCAGTCACTCTTACTTGGGAACTCTTGGGGTGAGTGTCCACTTATAGGCTAAAGCATGTCTTCGCGATACATTATTATGACCCATTTACTTTGATTAGTCATTGTGTGTCGTTTGTTTGTTTTGAGGTAACGAACAAATGACCACCATCCTTACATTTTGTCGATATTTATGACATCTCATTTTTCATCACATCATCTCACCCGTTTTCTCTCATGTTTCCTCTTTTAGAATGCCTCCTCGACGAAACGTTCAACAACCAGATGCCGAACTGGCAACCATTATAGCATAGCAGATGGCTGCTATGCTACAAAATATCATCACTCAAATTAACCAAGCCAACAATAACAATAATGCACCTGCTCCGTGCAACTTTAAAAGTTTTAACTCGGCTAAACCACTCAAGTTTAGTGGTTCTGAAGGAGCAACTGGGCTCCTACAGTGGTTTGAGAGTCTTGAGAGCACCTTTCGCCATGTTCAGTGTCCTAATAACCGTAAGGTCGAGTTTGCTTCTAGCGTGTTCCAAAAGAGGGCTCTCACATGGTGGAATGGGTTAATGAGAGATCGAGGGGCTGATGTTGCTTTGGGTCAAACTTGGGAGGAACTTAGATATAACAACCCCAAAATAAACCGACACCCTCCTAAATATTTTGACACCCTAAAATATTTTAAAATATCCCTATATGTCTCAAAATACACTCCGTATGTAAAAATCGAGCCCAAAATATGAAATATCATTAAAAATAAAATAAAAACAAAAAAATTAAGCTTGTCGCGGGCCGCGTAGCCCATGGCTACGTTTTACGCGGGGCGTGACAGCTCCAAGGCGGAGCAACACCCGGTGCTGCCATGTGTCGTCACCCGTGTCGACCCTATAATGCTGACCAATCAACCCTAGGCCCTACCACCCTACTACGCGGGCCGCGTAGGCCTTAGCTTCATCTTACGCGGGCCGCGAGGAACCCAAAATCAGCCCCTCTAAAGCTGGAGCTCGGGCCTTCAGTCGAATTCGTTCATTTCTCGACTTTCTCTCTCAAATTTCTTATAGTAGGCACTATACTCGGGTATAATATCCCCCTAAATAACGAAGTTCTGCTCCGTTGTAAGTATCATAACCCCTGGATACGTATTAGATACTCTACCCGATTGATCTAGGGTTCCGTAACGGCTGTCGTGGTTCTGCCCGACGTAGTCGTTGGAATGTCGTCTCGGGGAGGGTATTACTAATGTTAAAATGGGTTATTATACTAACACGTGTGCATTTGTGTAATTTATAGATAATTCCCAGGAAACCCTTACAGAAAACCTAAGACGGCAATGTGAGTAATCTCCTTTTTGTAAACTGTTTTTATAAAACCTTAAATATTTTACAATGCAATTTAGCAGTGATTGAGTCTTTGTAAATTCTACGATTACTGCCGGTATGTTGGGGTTTTGTATACAAAATGTGGAACACGTTACCATTGGACAAAGAGTTAGCAAATGTGTAATATGACCCACCAGTCAGGATTGACAGTACTGAATGAGTAATTGGGTAGATGTAAACATTGTAATCGCTCTCAATATTGTTTAAATTACTAAGACTTTTCTTGATTAAACTAGGATTCACTCACCAGTATTTCCCACTGATAAAATATTTTTAAACGCGTTTCAGGTAACACAATCTGAAAGCCAACTAGAAGCCAGCTGGACAGCACTGAAGGCTTGGAAAAGTGGCTATAAAAGTTACCTAAATAACGAAGACGTTTTATTTCAATAAAATGGGATTTATCCCTATAAATCAGTTTGTAATGAAAACTTGGGTTTTATCCAAATATAATTATTTATATAAAATGTGGTGTTTTACTCTGATTAAATATTTCCTAACTACGATCCTGATGAAATTTCCGCTGCCAAATTAATAAACACCGATACCACCGACACTGAGTTCGAGGCTGCCCGTTCCTGGGACAGATAGGGGCGGGGGCTGCGACAGAAGGTGGTATCAGAGCTAAGCCACTAATTCAGCCACAGAAGTGTTCTGCTGACACCAAAACTTATCTAAAGTGTTAGGAAATAAATTACAGATTTACGTGCATAATTGTATTTTATTGTTATGTGTTATTTGACTATTTGTTAGTTTACAGTATGAGCGACCAAGGACCATCCGACGCGTATCGTCAGTTGTCTGTTTCGCCTAGAAGCGAAGGCGCCTCTTCACAGCCTGCCCTCTCAGGGTATTCTGCTGATACTGAAGAAGGAATATTCGTGTTTAAGGCTCAGTCTGAAGAGCCATTCCCTCAGAAAAAGAGAGGATGGTTCAGTAGGGGAGCACATGAGCGTAGGAAGCGAATGAAAAAGTTAAAAGAACAGAGAGTATTAGCAACAGCTAAAAGAGAAACTGACGCCCATGCTCAAGATATGATTAATAGGAGTTTAGCCAAATTCCATATCCTAGCAACCACTGCAGCCGACCCTAACCTGGAGCAACTGATAGCACCCCAACCACAACCACAAACACCAATTCCCAACCAGCCTATGGAGATAGAAAACCATGAAAATCAAGTAGAAATGCATGATTTTAACCCGGAAGAGATACCTAGGGTACCAGCACCCAATCCCTTAGACCCAAATTACGACCCGTGGTGGGATGACAATAGGGACTATGTGCAACGTTACCCGATTCCAGAAGATATGCCCATGCCGAATCTAGGAGCATACCCAGGTTTGCACCCTCTAGATCCCTACTACGATAGTGATTAGTACATTAGGGAGATTCTAGAAAATCCTTACCCATACCAGGAACCTATGCCCCAGATTCCAAACCCAGTCCGGGAACCTGCACCCCCAATGAGTGCAGAAAATGTTCAAGAACTCAGGACATTCGGTGAGGAAATTTTAGAGAGTAGTGAGAGGATGAGACAGGTGGGAGAGCGACTCGTCTGAAAGTACGATGAGTGCAATATGGATTTTTGGATGAATCCATATCCTTGAAAATGACAGTGGAGATGGTAGAAGTAATAATAATAATAATAATAATATATAATATGTGTGTATAAAAAAAATTCATAGCTATGGATGCCTACTAGTAGTGTAATCTTTATTTTTTAGTTGTATTGTAATTTTAATTTCAGTACTGGTTTGTAGTAGATGCATATTATATATATAAGAAAAGAGTAAGTCGCAATGCTCGACATTTTTGACCAAAATGCGTGTCATGTGGTTGGCTATATTAAATATTATTTTGTGATATTAATGCGTGGAAAATGTTTAAAATTCAGATGGACAACGAAGTGAACCAGGATAACCAGAATGACAATAACACGAATAATGAGAACCCGAACAACAATAACAATGGAAACCAAGTGGATAATAGTGCAATCCAACACATAGTGGCACAAGGAATTATAGATGCAATGCCATTTATTATTCAAACATTTAGGGAAGCGGATAATAAAAGTAAACATAGCAGTAAGCGACCAACTGAACCAGAACACAGCGTAAACAATGGACCTGTACTTCAAGCACCCATTCCCAAAAGAAGAAGAACCATGCCTTATGGTTGTTATTATAAAGAATTCTGGTCCTGCAAACCAATAGAATTCTCGGGCAACGAAGGACCCATTGCAACTCTACGCTGGATAGAAAAGACTGAGCCTGTCTTAAAAATAAGTAAATGTGCGGAAGAGGATAAGATAATGTTTGCTTCCAATCTGTTTAAGAACTCAGCCTTAGAATGGTGGAACACTATCCTTCAGTCTAGAGGAAGTGATAGGGTTTATAATATGGAGTGGGAAGAATTTAAAAGTATGGTAGAAAGGAAATTATGCCCTCCCAATGAAAAGGAACAGATAGCAAATAAGTTTCTGAACTTTAGGATAACTGGAGTGGATAGTAAGGGATGCACCATAGTATTCTTTGAATATGCTAGAATAGTACCAACCCTTGCATCACCTGAACCAGTACTAATCTCCCATTACATCTGGGGATTAATCGGGGAGATTAGACATGTAGTCAAGGCAGCTAGACCCCAAACCATAGAGGAAGCCGTAGAACTAGCAAATACCTTGACTGATGAATTAGTGCGTACACGAGAAGAGGATCAAAGGAGGAACCTAGCTCAAAGGCTTACCCAGGAATTCCGTTTTGGAAATTCCAACCGTGGGAAAAATGTAAGTTCCACATCTGCAACTTATTGCAAGTATTGCAAAAGGAAGCATTCTGGAAGATGCTCCATATATTGCAATTTCTGCAAAATATCGGGACACAAGGAAGAGGACTGCAGGAAGAAAGCCAACAACATGATATGCTACAACTGCGGAGAACAAGGCCACATTAAGCCAAACTGTCCGAAATTAGCTCCGGCTACAAACAACAAGAATACTAAAAATGCTAGTGCATTTGTTTTTGACTACAGATGAAGCCGAGATGATTCCGGACGTTATAGCCGGCACGTTTTTAGTTAATGATGTTTTTGCTAAAGTATTATTTGACTCTGGTGCGAACCAAAGTTTTATTAATACTTTATTTTGCAAACTTCTAAATCAATCATTAACTAAACTCCCACAAGAATGTCTAGTAGATACAGCAAATGGAGAAACCATTAGGATTTCTGAAATCTTGTAGGGAGCAAGAATAGAAATTTTAAATCAAAAATTTATGGCAAACCTTTACCTAATCAATCTGGCAGGATTTGATATTGTATTAGGAATGGATTGGTTAATAGCCAATAAAGCCAGTATTTTATGTGATCAAAAGTCAATTCAAGTAAACTCACCAAAGGGTGAAAGATCACAATTAACGGAGATAAGCCATCTAGATCCACAAAATTCATCTCTGTGATGAAAACAACAAGTTATATAAGAAAAGAGTCTATAGTGTATTTGATTTCCATAATCACTAACACTAAAGGAAAAGAATTAAAAGATATTCCAGTAGTATCCCAGTTTTCAGATGTCTTTCCAGAAGAATTACCAAGGCTACCGCCGGACAGGGAAGTTGAATTCAGGATTCACCTACTGCCAGGAACAGCACCGATTGCCAAAGCACCCTACCGATTGGCACCCGCCGAAATGCAGGAACTGAAGAAACAATTGGACGAACTGTTGGAGAAAGGGTTCAAACAGCCAAGTTCATCACCATGGGGAGCACCGATTTTATTTGTTAAAAAGAAAGATGGATCGATGCGTATGTGCATTAATTACCGTGAATTGAACAAGGTCACGATTAAGAATTGGTATCCATTACCGAGAATCGATTATCTATTCGATCAGTTGCAAGGAGCTCAATTTTTCTCTAAAATCGATTTAAGACCAGGATATCATCAACTGAAGGTACAGGAAGAGGACATTCCGAAAACCGCATTTAGAACAAGGTATGGCCATTATGAATTTACTGTCATGCCATTTGGTTTAACCAATGCCCCAGCTGCATTTATGGACATGATGAACCGAATATGTAAGCCATATTTGGATAAATTCATAATTGTCTTTATAGATGATATTCTCATTTACTCTAAAAGTAAAGAGGATCATGCAAAGCATTTGCACGCACTTTTAATTTTATTAAGAAAGGAAAAGCTTTATGCTAAGTTTTCAAAGTGCGAATTTTGGTTAGAACAGGTACAGTTTCTTAGACATTTAGTCGATCATGAAGGAATTCATGTGGATCCCACAAAGATCGAGGCGATTACTAAATGGAAAACCCCTGAGTCACCAACCGAGGTTAGAAGTTTCTTAGGATTGGCCGGTTATTATAGGAGATTTATTCGAGATTTTTCTAGAATAGCCATTCCCTTAACTAAGCTAACTTGTAAATCTGTGAAGTTTGAATGGGGATCGAAACAAGAAGAAGCCTTTAGAATTCTTAAGCAAAGATTAACCCATGCACCCATATTAGCGCTACCAGAAGGAACTGAGGACTTTGTAGTCTATTATGACGCTTCTAAGTTAGGTTATGGATGTGTATTGATGCAACGCCAAAAAGTTATAGCTTATGTATCTAGGCAACTTAAGAACCATGAAGAGAATTATTCAACCCATGATCTGGAATTAGGAGCCATAATTTTTGCCCTTAAGATTTGGAGACATTACCTTTATGGTAGTAAGTTTACCATTTTCACAGATCATAAAAGTTTAAGGTATGTCTTCGGGCAAAAGGAGCTGAATATGAGGCAGAGACGCTGGATGGAAATTCTTAGTGATTATGATTGTAGTATCGAGTATCATGCAGGAAAAGCAAATGTAGTGGCTGATGCTTTAAGTCGAAAGTATCATGAAAAGCCAAAAAGGGTACGTTCTCTTAAATTAAATCTACAAGTAGATTTAAATGATCAGATAAGGAAAGCACAAGAATCAGTAATCAAGGATGATACTGAAAAATTAAAAGGAATGATAAAGGAATTAGAACAAGGAACAGATGGAATTTGGAGATTCCATAAGAAGAGAATGTGGATACCTAAATTAGGAAACCTGCGTCATCGTATATTAGAAGAAGCCCATAAGTCTAAGTATACGATGCATCCTGGAAGTGATAAGATGTATCAGGATCTAAGAAAGAATTTTTGGTGGATAAGAATGAAAAAGGATATAGCAGCTTGTGTTTCTAAGTGTTTAACCTGTTCACAAGTCAAAGTTGAACATCAGAAACCCTCGGGTTTATTGCAGCAATTAGAAATGCCTGTATGGAAATGGGAATTGATAACAATGGGTTTTGTTACCAAATTACCCAAGACAAGAAAAGGTAATGATACAATCTGGGTGATTGTAGACAGGCTAACTAAGTCAGCTCATTTTCTACCAATGAAGGAAACTTTTAGTATGGAACAGTTAGCTAAGTTGTATGTAAATGAAATAGTTTCATTACATGGGATTCCTTTATCAATTGTTTCTGACAGAGATAGTCGTTTTACCTCTCATTTTTAGAGAAGTTTCCAAAAAGCAATGGGAACCAAGTTGAATCTAAGCACAGCTTACCATCCTCAAATGGATGGTCAAAGCGAAAGGACAATTCCGACAATGGAGGATATGCTTAGAGCTTGTGTAATTGATTTCGGAGGTAATTGGGATGAACACTTACCTTTAATAGAATTTTCTTATAATAACAGTTATCACACAAGTATCAATGCTGCACCATTCGAAGCACTTTATGGACGAAAGTGCCGAACCCCAGTCTGTTGGGCAGAAATTAGGGAAAAGCAACTATCTGGACCTGAAATAGTACAAGAAACAACCGACAAAATCATTCAAGTCAAGGAACGACTGAAAGCAACACGTGATCGACAAAAGAGCTACGCTGATAACAGACGCAAGCCGTTAGAATTTCAGGTAGGAGACAAAGTATTATTAAAAGTCTCTACTTAGAAAGGAGTGGTACGATTCATCAAAAGGGGAAAGCTAAGCCCCAGGTATATTGGACCTTTTGAGATTATTAAAAGACTAGGACCTGTAGCCTATCAGCTACAACTGCCAGAGGAAATGGCAGGAATACATGATGTATTTCATGTATCTAATCTCAAGAAATGCTTAGCTGATGAATCATTGATGATACCTCTTAAAGATATAGAGGTAAATGAACAACTTAAATTTGTAGAAAGGCCACTATAGATTGAAGACAGGAAAGTCAAGAATCTCAAGCACAAAAGATTAGTTCTGGTCAAAGTGAAGTGGGACTCCAAAAGAGGACCAGAATACACATGGGAGCTTGAATCCTAAATGCAAAGGAAATATCCACACTTGTTCCAGTAGATCTCGAGGATGAGCTCTAAAACAAAGTGGGGAGGATATAACAACCCTAAAATAAACCGACACCCTCCTAAATATTTTGACACCCTAAAATATTTTAAAATATCCCTATATGTCTCAAAATACACCCTGTATGTAAAAACCGAGCCCAAAATATGAAATATCATTAAAAATAAAATAAAAACAAGAAAATTAAGCTTGTCGCGGGCCACGTAGCCCATGGCTACGTTTTACGCGGGGCGCGACAGCTCCAAGGCGGAGCAACACCCGGTCCACGTGTCGTTACCCGTGTCGACCCTATAACGCTGACCAATCAACCCTAGGCCCTACCACCCTACTACGCGGGCCGCGTAGGCCTTAGCCTCATCTTACGCGGGCCGCGAGGAACCCAAAATCAGCCCCTATAAAGCTGGAGCTCGGGCCTTCAGTCGAATTCGTTCATTTCTTGACTTTCTCTCTCAAATTTCTTATAGTAGGCACTATACTCGGGTATAATATCCCCCTTAATAACGAAGTTCTGCTCCGTTGTAAGTATCATAACCCCTGGATATGTATTAGATACTCTGCCCGATTGATCTAGGGTTCCGTAACGGCTGTCGTGGTTCTGCCCGACGTAGTCGTTGGAATGCCGTCTCGGGGAGGGTATTACTAATGTTAAAATGGGTTATTGTACTAACATGTGTGCATTTGTGTAATTTATAGATAATTCCCTGGAAACCCTTACAGAAACCCTAAGACAGCAATGTGAGTAATCTCCTTTTTGTAAACTGTTTTTACAAAACCTTAAATATTTTACAATGCAATTTAGCAGTGATTGAGTCTTTGTAAATTCTACGATTACTGCCGGTATGTTGGGGTTTTGTATACAAAATGTGGAACACGTTACCATTGGACAAAGAGTTAGCCAATGTGTAATATGACCCACCAGTCAGGATTGACAGTACTGAATGAGTAATTGGGTAGATGTAAACATTGTAATCGCTCTCATTACTGTTTAAATTACTAAGACTTTTCTTGTTTAAACTGAGATTAACTCACCAGTATTTCCCACTAAAAAAATATTTTTAACCGCGTTTTAGGTAACACGACGTGAAAGCCAACTAGAAGCCAGCTGGACAGCACTGAAAGCTTGGAAAAGTGGCTATAAAAGTTACCTAAATAATGAAGACGTTTTATTTCAATAAAATGGGATTTATCCCTATAAATCAGTTTGTAATGAAAACTTGGGTTTTATCCCAATATAATTATTTATATAAAATGTGGTGTTTCACTCTGATAAAATATTTCCTAACTACGATCCTGATGAAATTTCCGCTGCCAAATTAATAAACACCGATACCACCGACACTGAGTTTGCGGCCGCCCGTTCCCGGAACAGATAGGGGGCGGGGGCTGCGACATTAGAGCTCTTATGATGAAAGAGTTTTGCCCTCGTCACGAGCAGAGGACACTAGAAAATGAGTTCCATGACCTGAAACAAGACAGTGGTGAACACCGTGCTTACACAGACAGATACGAGGAGTTAAGCTTGCTCTGTCCGACAATGGTCATGCCTTTGGACAAGGCGATTGAGAAATACATAGACGGTTTGCCAGATCCTATTCAGGATATTGTCACTGGTAGTAACCCTACTACCGTCCGACAGGCCATCGAGCTCGCTGCTACCCTAACTGACTCTCAAGTCAAAAAGGGGAAACTCCACAGAAAGGGTGACAAGAAACAGAAATAGCCTGATAACACCAAGGAGCAAAAGGGTAAAAAGGCTGAGTTCTCAAAGAAATCAAGGAAGCGTAAGGCTTCCAAGAATTTCACCAGCAGGCAGCACAGAATCAGCCTGCACAACCTGCTGCTAAGTGGCAGTACGATGGCAATTCACCTATGTGCAACAAATGTAACAGCCACCACCAACCACATGTGTAATGCCGCATCTTCACAAACTGTGGGAAATCATGTCATCTTGCTAACACATGCCGCTTTGCTCCCAACCAAAATCAGGCTGCTCAAAACCCTCCTCACAGCCTGCACGACCTCACTATCTGCCTGGTTCGTGTTAGAGTTGTGGGGACCTGACCCACTATAGGAACAACTGCCTGAAATTGGCAAACACAAATCAGTCACAGGCTCGTGGTCTAGCTTTTAATTTGAATGCAAACGAGGCACACGCAGATAACGAAGTGGTGAACAGTACGTTCTTTGTTAACAACCAACCTGCTTCTGTTCTTTTTTATTCGGGTGCGGATAAGAGTTTTGTATCCTTAGCTTTTGAGCCTTTGCTTTCAATGACTAGAACAAAACTAGGAAAGCCCTTGACAGTAGAAGTAGCTAGTAGTGAACCCGCTGTACTCAATTCTGTTCTTCGAAATTGACAGTTGAACCTTAATAACCATCTTTTTCCTATTGACCTCACGCCAATGCAACTTGGGAGCTTCGATGTAATAGTAGGAATGGATTGGTTAGCCAAGTACCACGCTGAGGTGGTTTGTTTTGAGAAGATTGTCCGTATACCGCTTTCGACTGGTGAAATCTTAGAAGTTCATGGGGAGAAACCCATTAGTAGTCTTAAACTCATGACTTGTACCCAAGCCCAAGAATACCTACGAAAGAACTATGTCACCTTCTTGGCACATGTCGTAGAGGAGAAAAGCAAGGGTAAGTCTATTCAAGATATCCCTGTTATTCGGGATTATCCTGAGGTATTTCCTGAATAATTACCTAGTTTACCCCTTGTACGCTAAGTTGAGTTCCGTATCGATCTTGTACCTGGTGCAAACCCTATTGCTAAATCACCTTATCGTCTTGCACCATCTGAGATGCAAGAATTATCTAAACAACTTCAGGAACTTTCTAACAAAGGATTCATTCATCCGAGCTTTTCACCTTGGGGCGCTCCATTCCTATTTGTGAAAAAGAAAAATGGATCTTTTAGGATGTGTATCGATTACCGTGAGCTCAACAAGCTCACCATCAAGAATCAATATCCACTACCTCGCATTGATGATCTCTTTGATCAGTTACAGGGTGCTACTTGCTTTTCAAAGATTGATCTACGTTCTGGGTATCATCAGCTTCGCGTACTCAAAGAAGATATTCCCAAGACAGCTTTTCGCATAAGATATGGTCATTATGAGTTCACTGTTATGCCCTTTGGTTTAACTAATGCTCATGTTGTTTTCATGGACTTGATGAATAGGATTTGTAAGTCTTATTTGGACAAGTTCATCATTGTTTTCATTGATGACCTTTTGATCTATTCCAAGCACGAGCTGATCATGAACAACATCTCCGTCTTACAATGGAACTCCTAAAGTGTCACACCCCGACCACGTAGAACATACAAAACGTGGCGGAAACGTCGGGGAGTGTTGTAACAGAATTATTGTTTCATAACCATGGCATACAAAGTTATATTTTATTTATCAAACAAGAGTGTTACATTGTCTCAAAACAGGAAAATAAAGAGTTCTTAACATAAATTAACTAGTTCTTGCTTCATTTTAAGTCACTAAGGCACAGGTCCGCCTAAGTGTGTCTCGATCATCATCCTAAGCAACAGCTCCTGAAAACACATGCGAAAATAGGCACGTCAGCATAAAAATGCCTGTGAGATACATAGGTTTTGTGAAAATAGGATTCATGACTTAAGTTAAGAAAGAAATCATTTAACAAAAGTCAGTCATGAATCTTGTAATTTGTTTTGTTTTGTAAATCATTCAAAAAGCGATGATATGTATAAATAAGAGAATAATGTAAGGTTAAATGAATAACCAAGTAAAAATGAGTTTGTATAAGATAAGTTGTTTTGTAAATCAATGTCTTGTGATAATAAGTTGTTTATGTAAAACGTAATATGTCAAATATTGAAATGATTTAAGTAACGCTACGACATGTAATGTCATACAAACACTTATATATAGGAAGTACCAGCGGCGTATCCACCATGCTTGTATCATATTACACACGCCTCGTTACTCAAATCACTTACTCAAACCAACCACCAATGTAAATTGTTTATGTATAAATGAATTGTCATGTGTTAATGTGTAAACCATATCGAAATTTCTATGTCCAATGTAAACCACTAAATGTGTATATCAATGTCAAAATGTTTATGTTTAATGTAGATCATGTAATGAGTACCCAAAAATATCATGTATGGTAAGTGAAATATATCAACTAAACCATATGTAAAATGCACAAAAACAAGGTATTGAAGTAAAACATGGTTTAAATCAAAGTTATGTTTTGTGGAACAAATGCATGCTATACTGATACAAACATTTATGCGGTATTGTGAAAATGCATACATCCAAGCCTTGAGACTGTGGCGATAAACCCTTAAACAAATTAAAGGTTTATCTAAGTTATGTGTATCGAATTCGGTCATTCCTTTCATCCAAACCTACCCAGGATGTCCGGAACGGGAGTTGTCAATTCCTATGGTACCACTACCTACTAACGAACGGCGTAGCTAATGTTAATGAATGTATTGTTCCATTGTAAACAACCCAAATGTTATACCAAAATGTAAGCATGTTATGAAAACAACTGTACTAAGTATTTAACAAGTGGACATACATAGTATATGACGTGAAACAAATGTACTAAGTATGCACACAATGGACATACATAGCATGAAATGTAATGTAAAACAATGTACTAAGTATGCACACAATGGACATACATAGTATGAAATGTAATGTAAAACAATGTACTAAGTATGCACACAATGGACATACATAGCATGAAATGTAATGTAAAACAATGTACTAAGTATGCACACAATGGACATACATAGCATGAAATGTAATGTAAAACAATGTACTAAGTATGCACACAATGGACATACATAGCATGAACACAATGAAATCATGTACTATAAATGTACTAATGAACATAGCATGTATATGATGTGAAAACAGGAAAGCATGAAAGTAACAAGTAGGCACATGTGTTTCACCCCAAAACAGTTTGAAAACAGTAAAAGAGGGGTCTATGTACTCACTTGAGATTGCTCAGAAGTCCTAAGATAACCACCAAGCAATGCTAGAGATCACGGAATCAAACGGCACCTAATATAGGTAACTATGTTAATAAACCGGACCCAAATCGGAGGATCGGATAGAATGAGGGTTCGTAAACCAAACGAGTATGGAGACTCGTGTAATATGGTTTAACAAAGCCTACATACTAAATGAAACCTAACATAAGTGCTTACGACCCATTACGACCCGTTTAGGTAGCTTATGCTACTTTAACGCGTCGTTCACGTGAAACGCGTTCGGACCGCCTAACTAGTCCTATGACAAGTAGAATATGCCTTAACATGCCAAATATTGTCGCAAAATCAGTTTAGATGTCAAAAGTTATGTCACATGTGTTTATAATGAATTTTGGCATCAAAGGGGTATTTTGGTAATTTACCTAAGGCATATAAACTACCTATCATACAACTACTTAAACGTCGTGACCATAAGGTATAACCTCGGAAGGTTATTCCCTACCTACTATGGTCACCTAATGTATTTGGTCAGATCCTAATGATCGACCAAATGGGTCGGGTTCGAAGGCATAAGCGATTTATTAGATCGCCTACCCTTACGACCCTAGACAACGTGGTAATCAGTAGGCATAGTCACAAGGGACTATAACCATCGTGATTACAATCACGTTGCGAAGTTCAAACGAACTTCGCATTGACCATAAACTGGTCAACGCAGAAAGTCAAACAAGGTTTGACTTTCGGACTCGAAAAGCAATAAAAGAACGAAGGAATACTTACGAAGGGTCCCCGAATGCTAATCTTGATTCAAGTAGCTCAGGTATGAAACAAAGGTTTCAACTTAGAGCTTCTCAAATCAGATTCTAGTGGGTTTTGAAGTTGGGGGATGTGGGTATTTATAGGATTTCCCAAACCGTTAGGATCTTTTCTTGGAAACCGTGATCGAATCTAAGGCGTACACTTGTTGGAAAGTTGTGGTAGGTTAATTGGCCACCCACCATAAGAAATCAACAGGTGGAAAGGGGTTTGGGAGTGCACGACAGCTGGAAACAGGCTGTACGGAAGCTTCTGATGTTCTGCAGACCCCTTACGGACCGTAAGGGTATGTCTTACGGTCCGTAAGCCAGTGACTTTGCAGAAATGGCAGTTTTGGTCCCTGTAGTGTAATAAGGCCATTTCCGACGCGTTTAAGGCCCGTTAACCCCATTTCAAAGCTCTAAAATGAAGTTAAAGTAAAGGGAACTTAAAATGTGCTCAAAAATATCTCGGATGTCGGTTCGTTTGGTCGTACGATCGCGATGTTCGGTTAATTACGACGGAATGCGCATAAGGGCGAAAAACGATCCAAATGACGCGACGAATGGATTTTTGACAAGCCAAACACTAAAGCATATTGTTATAATGCTTACATAAATTTTTGGATGTCCGGATGTATTCAGAACGTAAGTTATGCGCGAAAGTGCAAACTTATGCACTTTTTGGCACTTTTAGTCCCTGAATGACCCAAAAGTTTATTTTAGCACACCGAACCCCTCAAAGCCTATTTCTAAGCTATGTAAAGGATATTTATGGTATGTTTAACTTATGGTCATGTTCCAGAATGTTCGTTACAGTTCAAATTAGCATACTTTCGCAGTTTGTCAAGTTTAGTCCCTGTAAGCGAATTAACTTGTTATTGCCATACCAAAGCCTTTAAAACTTATTTCTAAGTTATGTAAAGGTTATTTAAGGTATGTTAAGCATATGTTGATGTTCCGGAGTATTTGTCGCATTAAACTGATTACGTTTACGCACCAGTTTGCGTATAATTCTCCAGAAAGCGATGTAGAGTTTAAAATTGAACAAAAGTCAAAACATGAAAAATGTAAAACATAACCAAACAAACATTGGGATCAAATAACATTGTTTTATTGATAACTGAACTGTTCACAATGATTACAGGCACAGATGTTACAGTCTCCCCTACTTGTGGAAATTTCGTCCCGAAATTTATTTAGAGGAAACTCGTGGGAAAAGATGCGGATATTTCGCCTTCATTTGATCTTCGCGTTCCCAAGTAAACTCGGGTCCACGTTTAGCTTCCCAGCGAACTTTGACCAAAGGAATGCGCTTGCGTTTAAGCCACTTGACTTCACGTTCCATGATTTCCACTGGCTTCTCAACAAATTTCAGTGTTTTGTCAACACGAATTTCGTCAAGCGGTATGTGGAGGTTCTCATCAGCTAAACACCTCTTGAGATTGGACACGTGAAAAGTTGGATGAACATTTCCAAGTTCAGGAGGTAACTCAAGTCTGTAGGCTACCTTACCGATTCTTTCGATGATCTTGAATGGTCCAACGTATCTAGGTGCAAGTTTTCCTTTCTTTCCAAATCTGATCACACCTTTCCAAGGTGAGACCTTAAGTAATACTCGATCACCGACTTGAAATTCCAAGGGCTTGCGTTTTGGGTCTGCGTAACTCTTTTGACGGATTCTAGCTGTCTGAAGGTTATCACGAACTTTCTTAATCTTGTCAGTTGTCTCTAAAATGAGGGCAGGTCTAGTAAGCTGAGCCTCGCCGATCTCATTCCAGCAGACTGGTGAATGACATTTTCGACCATAGAGAACCTCGAAAGGAGCCATGTTGATGCTGGAGTGATAACTGTTGTTGTAGGAGAATTCAATCAACTGAAGATGTGAATCCCAACTACCGCCAAAGTCGATCACATAAGCTCTAAGCATATCCTCCAGAGTCTGGATTATTCTCTCAGATTGACCATCTGTTTGCGGATGATAAGCGGTGCTCAGATTAAGTTGGGTCCCCATAGCAGATTGCATGGTTCTCCAAAAATGCGAAGTGAAACGAGCATCTCTGTCAGAAATGATGTTCAAAGGAACACCATGTCGAGCCACAATTTCATCCACATAGATTTTTGCAAGTTTGTCAGCAGAAAAATCCTCACGGATTGGCAAGAAATGCGCTGACTTGGTAAGACGATCAACGACTACCCAGATGGCATCATGACCTTTCTTAGTGCACGGAAGTTTAGTAATGAGATCCATAGTAATGTTTTCCCATTTCCAAACTGGGATCTCTGGTTGCACCAATAAACCCGAAGGACGTTGATGTTCAGCCTTAACCTTAAGACAAGTAAGGCATTTTGATACGTATAAGGCAATGTCTTTCTTCATACCAGGCCACCAATACTGAATACGAAGATCCTTATACATCTTATCTGAGCCAGGATGAACAGAATAACGAGACTTATGGGCTTCATCCATAAGCAAGGTGCGAAGGTTATCTTGGCTTGGGACCCACAAACGGTCCATGAAGTAATACGATCCATTGTCCTTCAGTTCCAGATCAGGTGTTATGTGATAGGGAAATTCCTTATCCATTAAACCTTGTGAAACGCAAGATTGTTGAGCCTGAGAAATGCGTGCCTGGATATCGGATCGAGCTTGGATAACAGATTGAACACGAACACAATGAAGCTTAGTACGTTCCTTACGACTCAATGCATCGGCTACGACATTCGCCTTTCCAGGATGGTAGCGAATTTCGCAGTCATAGTCGTTTAGAAGCTCGACCCAACGTCGTTGCCTCATGTTGAGTTCTTTCTGATTGAAGATATGTTGAAGACTTTTGTGGTCCGTGAAAACCACACATTTTGTACCGTACAAATAGTGTCTCCAGATCTTAAGAGCGAAGACAACTGCACCCAACTCAAGATCATGAGTGGTGTAGTTCTTCTCATGTATCTTCAACTGCCTCGATGCATATGCTATGACTTTGTTCCTTTGCATCAGGACACAGCCAAGACCCAATTTAGATGCATCGCAATAAACGATGAAATCATCATTGCCCTCAGGCAAAGTCAGAACAGGCGCGTCGCAAAGCTTCTGCTTCAAGTTTTGAAAGGCTTCCTCTTGTTTGAATCCCCAGTCAAAGGGCTTGTTCTTCTGAGTTAGAGCAGTTAGAGGAACTGCAATCTTTGAGAAGTTCTCAATGAAGCGGCGGCAATAACCCGCTAGACCAAGAAAAGAACGAACTTCAGTAGGAGTAGTAGGCGTATCCCAATCCTTAATCGCACTGATCTTGGAGGGATCTACATGAATACCTTGTTCGTTGATAATATGCCCCAAAAATTGAACTTCTTTAAGCCAAAATTCGCACTTGGAGAATTTGGCGAAAAGTTGCTCTTTCTTTAGGAGTTCCAGAGTAAGACAAAGATGTTGCTCGTGATCAGCTCGCGTCTTAGAGTATATCAAGATGTCATCAATAAAAACAATGACGAACTGATCCAAATAAGGCTTGCAGATCCTATTCATTAAGTCCATGAAAACAGCAGGAGCATTAGTCAAACCAAATGGCATGACTGTGAACTCATAATGCCCATAACGAGTGCGGAACGCTGTCTTGGGAATATCTTCTTCATGCACACGAAGTTGATGATATCCAGATCGCAGATCGATCTTCGAAAAATAAGAAGCGCCTTGTAACTGATAAAAGAGATCATCAATGCGAGGTAGGGGATATCGATTCTTGATGGTAAGCTTGTTAAGCTCACGATAATCGATACACATCCTAAAGGATCCATCCTTCTTCTTGACAAAAAGAACGGGAGCACCCCAAGGTGAAAAGCTAGGACGTATAAAACCTTTGTCAGAGAGCTCCTGAAGCTGCTTAGACAACTCTTGCATCTCAGATGGTGCAAGACGATATGGAGCTCTGGCAATGGGATTTGCACCGGGTACGAGATCAATGCGGAACTCGACTTGGCGTGCTGGGGGTAGACCAGGTAACTCTTCAGGGAAAACTTCAGAATAATCCCGAACGACAGGAATATCTAAAATAGACTTACCCTTGCCTTTATCTGCTGTAACATGTGCTAAGAAGGCCACATAGTTCTTCCGCATATATTTCCAAGCTTTAAAACAAGACATGAGCTTGAGACCACCAGACGGTTTCTCTCCTTGAACCTGTAGGATCTCGCCTGTCGAAAGCGGCACACGAACGATCTTCTCGAAACAAACTACCTCTGCGTGATGCTTGGATAACCAATCCATACCCACAATGACGTCGAAGCTTCCAAGTTGCATAGGCGTGAGGTTGATAGGAAAAAGATGGTCGTTAAGGTTCAACTGGCAGTTGCGTAGAACAGAATCAAGAACAATGGGTTCACCACTAGCAACTTCTACTGTCAAAGGTTTACCTAGTTTCGTTCTAGACACGCGAAGCATTGGCTCAAAAGACAATGACACAAAACTCTTATCGGCACCCGAATCAAAGAGAACAGATGCAGGCTGATTATTAATAAAGAACGTACCGTTCACCACTTCGTTGTCTGCTTGTGCCTCTTGAGCATTCATGTTGAAGACTCGACCTCGAGCCTGAGCTTGATTCTGATTTGGATTCTGATTCTGGTTTGCTAGCATTGGGCACCGGTTTCTGTAGTGGGTCAGATCCCCACAATTATAGCACGAACCAGGAGGAAAATGAGGTCGTGCAGCTTGACCTTGTTGCTGAGCAAGAGGCTGAGCAACTTGTTGGGCTTGGTTCTGAACTGCCTGATTCTGAGCAAACCGACAAACATTGGCAAGATGACCCGACTTCCCACAGTTATTACAGAAACGGCACTGATGTTGCGGCTGATGATGACTGTTGCATCTATTGCACAAAGGTGCATTCCCTGAATAGGGCTTCTTCGTTGGAGGCTGTGCGGGTTGGTTGGGAGCTGCATGTTTAGCTTGGGCAGTGACATCATAGTTTTGGGAAGCCTTACGCTTCCTTGCCCTTTTCGATGAACCAGAATCCTTTCCATTCTTGTTTTGACCTTTCTTGCTATCTTCCTTGTCAGACGACTGTTTCTTGCCCTTGTCACCCTTCCTGTGTAACTTATTCTTCCGAATCTGCGACTCAGTCAATGTCGCTGCTAACTCGATAGCCTGATGGAGTGTGGCAGGGTTACTACCAGTAATGATGTCTTGCACTGAGTCAGGTAGGCCGTCGATGTACCTTTCGATAGCCTTGTCGAGTGGGGAAACCATTGTTGGGCAAAGCAGACTCAACTCCTCAAATCTATCAGTATATGCCCTGTGCTCGCCACTGTCTTGTTTCAAGTCATCGAACTCTCTTTCCAAAGCTCGCTGTTCATGACGAGGACAGAACTCCCTCATCATAAGGGCCCTAAGTTCAGCCCAAGTTTGTGCTAGAGCAACTTCTGCACCACGGTCTCTCATAACCCCGTTCCACCATGTGAGAGCCTTCTTCTGAAACACACTCGAAGAAAACTCGACCTTGCGATTGTCAGGACACTGCACGTGGCGGAAAGTATTCTCAATGCTCTCGAACCATTGAAGAAGCCCAGTCGCTCCTTCAGAACCGCTAAACTTGAGTGGTTTAGCCGAGTTAAAATCCTTGTATTTGCAGGGAGCATTGTTGTTGTTGTTGGCTTGGTTCCATTGAGCAAAGAGGTTTGGGAATTGAGCAGCCATTTGCTGCGCAATGATTTCTGCCAGTTCGGCAGTCGCTATCTGGTTTTCACGTCGAGGAGGCATTCTAAAAGAGGAAAACATGAAAGGAAACGAGTAAGACGATTGGATGAAGAGAATGAGATGAAACAAAATCAACAATAGCAAAGATGGTGGTCATTTGTTCGCATCACAAAGCAAACAAACGACACACAGTGACTAATCAAAGTAAATGGGTCAAAAATAATGTATCGCGAAGACATGCTCGCCTATAAGTGAACACTCACCCCAAGAGTTCCCAGGTAAGAGTGACTGGTCCGATTATGTGGATTTATACGAACACTCTAGCCTTAGACAGAAAACCCAGGGTACAGGCATTCACCCTTCCAGTTTGCACGTGTTCACATTATTTAAAACCCAAAACCTTGACGAGATTTTGAAAACTCAAAGGGGTTCAAAACCATATAACAGAGGGTTCAAAACCTTACAATAGAGGGTTCAAAACCTTACAATAGAGGGTTCAAAACCTTGTAATAAATCATCCAAAAACAGATGATTGTTTTTCAAAAATCGTTTCGGAAAAATTGGGTTCTTGTTTTGATAATCACCTAAGGATAGGTGAAATGCATGTTTTAAAAAAAATCTAAACACAAGATAACTCATGTTAGGGTCCTAGAAAGGTTATAGTCTAGGTCAAAGAATTACTAATAACCTAATTCCCTATAACCATTGGCTCTGATACCAACTCTTCTGTCACACCCCGACCACGTAGAACATACAAAACGTGGCGGAAACGTCGGGGAGTGTTGTAACAGAATTATTGTTTCATAACCATGGCATACAAAGTTATATTTTATTTATCAAACAAGAGTGTTACATTGTCTCAAAATAGGAAAATAAAGAGTTCTTAACATAAATTAACTAGTTCTTGCTTCATTTTAAGTCACTAAGGCACAGGTCCGCCTAAGTGTGTCTCGATCATCATCCTAAGCAACAGCTCCTGAAAACACATGCGAAAATAGGTACGTCAGCATAAAAATGCCTGTGAGATACATAGGTTTTGTGAAAATAGGATTCATGACTTAAGTTAAGAAAGAAATCGTTTAACAAAAGTCAGTCATGAATCTTGTAATTTGTTTTGTTTTGTAAATCATTCAAAAAGCGATGATATGTATAAATAAGAGAATAATGTAAGGTTAAATGAATAACCAAGTAAAAATGAGTTTGTATAAGATAAGTTGTTTTGTAAATCAATGTCTTGTGATAATAAGTTGTTTATGTAAAACGTAATATATCAAATATTGAAATGATTTAAGTAACGCTACGACATGTAATGTCATACAAACACTTATATATAGGAAGTACCAGCGGCGTATCCACCATGCTTGTATCATATTACACACGCCTCGTTACTCAAATCACTTACTCAAACCAACCACCAATGTAAATTGTTTATGTATAAATGAATTGTCATGTGTTAATGTGTAAACCATATCGAAATTTCTATGTCCAATGTAAACCACTAAATGTGTATATCAATGTCAAAATGTTTATGTTTAATGTAGATCATGTAATGAGTACCCAAAAATATCATGTATGGTAAGTGAAATATATCAACTAAACCATATGTAAAATGCACAAAAACAAGGTATTGAAGTAAAACATGGTTTAAATCAAAGTTATGTTTTGTGGAACAAATGCATGCTATACTGATACAAACATTTATGCGGTATTGTGAAAATGCATACATCCAAGCCTTGAGACTGTGGCGATAAACCCTTAAACAAATTAAAGGTTTATCTAAGTTATGTGTATCGAATTCGGTCATTCCTTTCATCCAAACCTACCCAGGATGTCCGGAACGGGAGTTGTCAATTCCTATGGTACCACTACCTACTAACGAACGGCGTAGCTAATGTTAATGAATGTATTGTTCCATTGTAAACAACCCAAATGTCATACCAAAATGTAAGCATGTTATGAAAACAACTGTACTAAGTATGTAACAAGTGGACATACATAGTATATGACGTGAAACAAATGTACTAAGTATGCACACAATGGACATACATAGCATGAAATGTAATGTAAAACAATGTACTAAGTATGCACACAATGGACATACTTAGTATGAAATGTAATGTAAAACAATGTACTAAGTATGCACACAATGGACATACATAGCATGAAATGTAATGTAAAACAATGTACTAAGTATGCACACAATGGACATACATAGCATGAAATGTAATGTAAAACAATGTACTAAGTATGCACACAATGGACATACATAGCATGAACACAATGAAATCATGTACTATAAATGTACTAATGAACATAGCATGTATATGATGTGAAAACAGGAAAGCATGAAAGTAACAAGTAGGCACATGTGTTTCACCCCAAAACAGTTTGAAAACAGTAAAAGAGGGGTCTATGTACTCACTTGATATTGCTCAGAAGTCCTAAGATAACCACCAAGAAATGCTAGATATCACGGAATCAAACGGCACCTAATATAGGTAACTATGTTAATAAACCGGACCCAAATCGGAGGATTGGATAGAATGAGGGTTCATAAACCAAACTAGTATGGAGACTCGTGTAATATGGTTTAACAAAGCCTACATACTAAATGAAACCTAACATAAGTGCTTACGACCCATTACGACCCGTTTAGGTAGCTTATGCTACTTTAACGCGTCGTTCGCGTGAAACGCGTTCGGACCGCCTAACTAGTCCTATGACAAGTAGAATATGCCTTAACATGCCTAATATTGGCGCCAAATCAGTTTAGATGTCAAAAGTTATGTCACATGTGTTTATAATGAATTTTGGCATCAAAGGGGTATTTTGGTAATTTACCTAAGGCATATAAACTACCTATCATACAACTACTTAAACGTCGTGACCATAAGGTATAACCTCGGAAGGTTATTCCCTACCTACTATGGTCACCTAATGTATTTGGTCGGATCCTAATGATCGACCAAATGGGTCGGGTTCGAAGGCATAAGCGATTTATTAGATCGCCTACCCTTACGACCCTAGACAACGTGGTAATCAGTAGGCATAGTCACAAGGGACTATAACCATCGTGATTACAATCACGTTAGGAAGTTCAAACGAACTTCGCATTGACCATAAACTGGTCAACGCAGAAAGTCAAACAAGGTTTGACTTTCGGACTCGAAAAGCAATAAAAGAATGAAGGAATACTTACGAAGGGTCCCCGAATGCTAATCTTGATTCAAGTAGCTCAGGTATGAAACAAAGGTTTCAACTTAGAGCTTCTCAAATCAGATTCTAGTGGGTTTTGAAGTTGGGGGATGTGGGTATTTATAGGATTTCCCGAACCGTTAGGATCGTTTCTTGGAAACCGTGATCGAATCTAAGGGGTACACTTGTTGGAAAGTTGTGGTAGGTTAATTGGCCACCCACCATAAGAAATCAACAGGTGGAAAGGGGTTTGGGAGTGCACGACAGCTGGAAATAGGCTGTACGGAAGCTTCTGATGTTCTGCAGACCCCTTACGGACCGTAAGGGTATGTCTTACGGTCCGTAAGCCAGTGACTTTGCAGAAATGGCAGTTTTGGTCCCTGTAGTGTAATAAGGCCATTTCCGACGCGTTTAAGGCCCGTTAACCCCATTTCAAAGCTCTAAAATGAAGTTAAAGTAAAGGGAACTTAAAATGTGCTCAAAAATATCTCGGATGTCGGTTCGTTTGGTCGTACGATCGCGATGTTCGGTTAATTACGACGGAATGCGCATAAGCGCGAAAAACGATTCAAATGACGCGACGAATGGATTTTTGACAAGCCAAACACTAAAGCATAATGTTATAATGCTTACATAAATTTTTGGATGTCTGGATGTATTCAGAACGTAAGTTATGCGCGAAAGTGCAAACTTATGCACTTTTTGGCACTTTTAGTCCCTGAATGACCCAAAAGTTTATTTTAGCACACCGAACCCCTCAAAGCCTATTTATAAGCTATGTAAAGGATATTTATGGTATGTTTAACTTATGGTCATGTTCCGGAATTTTCGTTACAGTTCAAATTAGCATACTTTCGCAGTTTGTCAAGTTTAGTCCCTGTAAGCGAATTAACTTGTTATTGCCATACCAAAGCCTTTAAAACTTATTTCTAAGTTATGTAAAGGTTATTTAAGGTATGTTAAGAATATGTTGATGTTCCGGAGTATTTGTCGCATTAAACTGATTACGTTTACGCACCAGTTTGCGTATAATTCTCCAGAAAGCGATGTAGAGTTTGAAATTGAACAAAAGTCAAAACATGAAAAATGTAAAACATAACCAAACAAACATTGGGATCAAATAACATTGTTTTATTGATAACTGAACTGTTCACAATGATTACAGGCACAGATGTTACATAAAGAAAGAACAACTTTTCGCCAAATTCTCCAAGTGCGAATTTTGGCTTATGGAAGTTCAATTTTTAGGACACATCGTCAACGAACAAGGTATTCATGTAGATCCAGCCAAAATCAGTGCGATTAAGGATTGGGATACACCTACTACTCCTACCGAGGTTCGTTCATTTCTTGGTCTCGCGGGTTATTACCGCCGTTTTATTGAAAAATTCTCCAAGATTGCGGTTCCTCTCACTTCTTTAACTCAAAAGAATAAACATTTTGAGTGGGGATCCAAACAGGAAGAAGCTTTTCAGACCTTGAAACAAAAACTCTGCAATGCACCTATCTTATCTTTACCTGAGGGCAATGACGATTTTGTCGTATATTATGATGCACACAACTTAGGGCTTGGCTGCGTTCTCATGCAAAGAAACAAAGTCATAGCCTATGCATTAAGACAGCAGAAGGTACACGAGAAAAACTACACGACTCATGATCTTGAGTTAGGTGCAGTAGTTTTTGCTCTCAAAATCTGGAGACACTACCTGTATGGTACAAAATGTGTAGTGTTTACTGACCATAAAAGTCTCCAGCATATTTTCAATCAGAAAGAACTCAACATGAGGCAACGACGTTGGGTAGAAATTCTAAACGACTATGATTGCAAAATTCGCTACCATCCTGGTAAGGCGAATGTCGTGGCTGACGCATTGAGTCATAAGGAACGTGTCAAGCTTCATTGTGTTCAGGTTCGATCTGATATTCAAACCCGCATTTCTCAGGCTCAACATACTTGTGTTACACAAAAATTGATGGGTAAGGAATTACCATATCATATTAAGCCTGAGCTTGAACTGAAAGACTTTGGGCTATATTATTTCATGGGCCGTTTGTGGGTCCCAAGTCAAGACAATCTCCGCACCTTGCTAATGAATGAAGCTCATAAGTCTCGTTATTCTATTCATCCTGATGCAGATAAAATGTATAAGGATCTTCGAACCCAATATTGGTGGCCGTGTATGAAGAAAGACATTGCCTTATATGTTTCCAAATGCCTTACTTGTCTTAAGGTTAAGGTTGAACATCAACATCCCTCTGGATTATTGGAGCAACCAGAGATACCAGTTTGGAAATGGGAAAACATTTCTATGGATCTCATTACCAAGCTGCCACGTACTAATAGAGGTCATGATGCCATTTGGGTAATTGTTGATTGTCTTACTAAGTCAGCACATTTCTTGCCGATCCGTGAGGATCTATCTGCTGAAAAACTTGCTAAAATCTATGTGGATGAGATTGTATCCTGACATGGTGTTCCTTTGAACATTATATCTGATAGAGATGCTTGATTCTCGTCTCACTTTTGGAGAACCATGCAATCTGCAATGAGAACCCAACTTAATTTGAGCACAGCTTATCATCCGCAAACGGATGGTCAATCTGAGAGAACAATCCAGACACTAGAGGATATGCTTAGAGCTTGTGTGATCGATTTTGGTGGTAGTTGGGATTCGCATCTACCGTTGATCAAATTCTCCTACAACAATAGTTATCACTCTAGCATCAACATGGCTCCTTTCGAGGCTTTA
>JARYGA010001351.1:0-26547 GCA_030545235.1 Helianthus tuberosus | reverse complement strand
GAAACCAAGTGTCAAGTATAACAGATGTCCGCCTCCTATCTTTGAGAGTTATTCCCCCAGGAAACCAAACGAGGAACAAGTAGACAAGGCTCTAAACATCAAATTAAAGTCTGAAATCACTGATGAATTACCAGACAATATTGATGTTACATTCACAGCGTCTGACACTGATCATGAGTCCGAGTTAGTTAAAAGAGTTGTCGATCAGGTGTTGGATATGGATGAAGAGTCAAAATCGGAGTCTAAGTCTGATAGTTTGAGTTCGTCTGAGAAAAGTCCGAGTTCGCCGGTTAAGAGGGTTTACAATAAAGAATTCTTGTTATCAAAATCTAATTTGAATGACGAATCAATCAAAGTAGCGTATATATTGAATGATTCAGACAAATTATATTCTGATGAGGAATTTCCAATAAGAAGTGTCAAAACTGAAATGATCAAACAGGTTTTCAAATTAACAGAAATTAATATTTCTGAAATAAAAGATTTAAATCTTGCTGAAAAACCTAAAAAGTACACTTCAAGAGTTCAACAGAGATTGAACAAGAAAAAGGGTTACAGTTATGGTTCAGGTTATCGAAAGAAACCAAACCACAATCGTAATTTCAAAAAACAAGGTCTTGGTTTTAATTCTTCAGAAAATTATAAAAATCAGAAAACTTATAAACCAAAAACAAAATTTGTTTCAGGAGGAAGTTCAGAGGATGAACAGAAGAAACCGTTCTGGAAGCAGTCAAACCAGGAGTTTCTTGCTGAAGTGAAGAAGAAAGTGAGAAGGTTTGCTGAAAGAGCTGATAGAAGAACCTGTTTCAAATGCCAAGAAGTTGGACATATAGCTTGGAATTGCCCCAAGGCCAACTACCAAAAACAGGAAGTTTCTTCTAACTCTGTTTTGAGAAAGACTTGTGTTGATAAGAAAGAACAATCTAAAAAAATTGTTAAAAAGTTTGAAAATTCTACTTCTGAGGAAGGAGAAAGTTCAAACAGGTTTTACAAAAGAAAAGGTGATTTGAGTAAACAAAAGTGGGTGGTTAAATCTGAGGGTAATTCTGACAATGAATCTGATTCCATAAAATCAGAGGAGTCATCTGTTGAGAAAAAGATTGTTAATTCCGTTCCAGAAGTGAACGATGAGAATTTTCCTAAATTGTCAAAAGAAAATTTGATGAAGAAAGTGGGAAAGGTAGAGATCTCAAATCAATTCTTCGCTGATGAGGGAGAATTTGATGTTGAGAAGGCTTTCAACGGGAAAGTAAAACATATTTTTGGTAAGATGGTAGACAGGAAAGTGAAGGATGCTAAAGAATTTTACAAATCAAAATGTTGGTGGGACAGATGTTTGTCACCAAAATCACCCAAGGCTGGTCAAGCTTGGGTGACAGCATTTTCACCATAAATTCCTGACTTGCCGGAGCTCCCAGGTTGGTAAGAGTGGAGCAGGAATCGGCATCTTTCTTAGCAAATGATCTTACAATTGTTACAATTGGTAAAGTACAGGTGGTATTTTTGAATTGTTATATTTTGATGTGCATGTGGTTATGGTTGGTAAAGTGAACCTGTAAGTGGTTGAAAGAAGGTTATCATTGACAAGTGGTTAATCAAGGTCATTAAGTTGAACTTGATTGGACCATATTTACAAATGATTGTTTGGAAAAACAACATGATGAACCCCTAACTTTACAAGTGTTAAAATCAACGAAATTATTTTCCGGAAAAAACCATTTGATTAAAACAAACTTAAGTGTTTTGAAATCACAATGGGAAAATAGTTTGTTGTAAGGGGGAGTTCTGATTGTTTATGCCAAGTGGATGGCGATTTGAAGTGATTTGATATCGGTTGTCATTTTATTGTACAGTTTATTTTCAAATTTCCTAAAATGTGTTTGCATTTTAGGGGGAGTAAAAATTTTCAGAAAATCCAAAAACATTTGAAAATTTGAAAAAGCCAAAAACATGATAAAATCAAAAATGAGTTTTGTTGTCAAAAAGAGGAAATGATAGTACATCAGTGGACGATCACAACATGCTAAAGAAATGGAAAGTTAAATAGTGATAAACGGTCTCACTGATGATGTGCCAGTTGGTTTTTGCACATTTAGTAAATTGTGACGAGATATAAACATAAAATTTACTTACGTCTAAGTGGGGAACACCTCCAGGATATATAGGTAACCCCTGAAATCTTGTTTGAAGGGTCCCGTATTCTGAGATACTAGGTCTTTATGCTTAGTGATATCTGGGGTATTATCCCGGGACTTCTGATTTTGCGGAAGCAATGGCCTAGTCCCCGGAGAATACTTTACGCTGCTTTGAAATATAAGCCTCCCCTCAGCATAAAAAATGATAACACATTGCAAAATGTTTAATCATGTGCTGTTGAAAAGAAGATCCCCAAAGGGGACCCACCAAAAGTCGAAGCCGTCATCTCTCTGCGTATCGAAAGATCGACCTGAGCTCTCACGGCCCTCGCAATTAACCCCTTACAGATATCATCTAGGTATACTCACCTGTAAGACTGAATACTGGGGTCTGGATACGGGAGTATATACTGAGGTGGGACACATGTAGATGTTTAAGTGCTAAAACACTAATTCGTATCTCGAAGCAGTTGAACTTTGTGTGAAAATTTAAGTGGACAAGTATACTGACAATCTAGGTGAATTGTTTAGAACTTAAAATGAAATGAAGCTTAACGGTGTTGGTGATTTGTCTCATAAACTGATATGATCCTCTTATGCAAACTCACAAAAATATTGTCTGTAAATATTTCTTTATTGCATTTTATTTCTTTTATTTCAAAAATTCAAAAAGATTTTCGGTGTGTTTTAGCATAAATTTTGAAAAAAAATTCAAAAAGATTTTAGACGACTGATGTTGAAAAGCTGATTTTTAAAATTCCAAGTGATGAACATGATGAATAGGTTTGGGAAAGTTTGTTTGAAAATGTGTGAAATGATAATGATAATCATTCTAGTAGTTCATCAGAAATTGACATGATAAATCTTTCTATTCAGGGTTGTATCTTCAAGTGATTAGTGAAGTTTCTAAATTTGTTATATTTTATTTTTTTGAAACTTACTTTTGGGTAGAGAATATGCAGGTGAGTCAGATTACGATATCTGAACCTGTGAAAGCCAGACTACGATCCCAGCACAAGTTGAGGGGGAGTCTGTTAGAGAAAGAGAGTCTGAAGCCAGAGATCCTGAAAAAGAATAGGATAAAGCCAGTTAAAGTGAAGGCAGCTCGAAGACTGATCAAGACTGAAGACTTAAAGATACGACATTGTCAAAGACTCGACACTTAAGACTCCGTCAACATCTGAGGGGGAGTCTGTTGGTGCAGTCATCTGTCGACTACGTCTTAATATCGAGTCTCAATCTCGTTGCGGGTCCGATCGGGTATGACATCACGAGTGACATCACCAAGGTGACATCACAAGTGATGTCATGATACAAAAAATGGCCGTTTACATCATCCATCCTACACAAAAGTCAAATACATGTGTTGGTTTTGATTGGACCACTAGAAGGTCCAATGAAGTTCAATATGGAAGTTTACAAGAAAAAATGGATGGTCAATTTTGAGGTTCGCTTATACGGCAATGTTGAGGTTCGCTTATACGGCATCCATGTGGTTCGCTCTTACGGTAATGCTCTATGAGCGGTCCAGAAGTAGTATATATAGGTTGAATGTCAATTCATTTGAAACGATCAGGTCTTGTGATACCGAAGTGCTGCCGGTATTTCCTCTCGCTGTAAACGTTGTCAATCTAATATACAAGAGGTTTAAAGTATTTTTCAAGCTGTGTACATGTTCGTTTCTTAGTTTCCGCCTCTGAAACGTACGAGAGCTCTTCCGAACGACTCGTTTAGGTCGAAATCGATCCTACACTACTAACCACTAACCCAACCACCTACCTTTAACCCAAGCCTAACCCTTCCCCCAAAAGTCCTCTTGATATTTACAAAGCTTTATAGTTAAAAAGGAGGAGGATTGATTGCTTGGCAAGCTTATGGTAGGAGTAAGTTACATGCCGCTCTCGAGTGCTTCACAAAAATACACCTTCGGCCGAGTGTTGAGTGATCCTCCGTGAGGTACGTGAACTTGTATATAAATGAAATTTTAAAAAGGCATGTTATGCCCTAATAAGTAATTTCTCTTATATAATGTTCTAAATAAATCATGATGAATAGGATTGTAAATAAAATAAAAATAAAACCTAATAAAAATCTTGGAATCCCGAGACTCTATGACAAGCCCAAAAACCTTCTCTTCTACCCATTCCATTTGGGAGTGTAAGCCACATTGTAAAGAGTTTTGCTTGAGGACAAGCAAAAATTCAAGTGTGGGGGTATTTGATGTGTGCAAAATGCAACATATAAATTACATCAAATGTGGCATAAAACTAACCCTTTTTAGTACTAATGTTGGAAAAAGTGTGTTTTTGTCTTCCTTTTGTATTTTCAGGGTTAAAAGAGTTTAAATGAACAAAAGAAGCAAAAATGCAGCCAAATCTAACAATAATACAAGAAAAGGAATAAACGTGGCATGCCCGACCCCCCGACAGCATCTTCCCAAGCAAAAACAAGATAACAGAAGGTTGAACACGCCCCGTGCTCACAGAGCACGGGGGCGTGCCCAAGTGTCTGCAGAAAATACAAAGTTGTAGAAGCTTCTATCATCCACGACGGGGGCGTGCCCAGCGGACACGGGGCCGTGGTCAATGCTAAGATTCGCAGAATCTAGGCAAATCTTGATAGTACAGATACGCTTCTGCACACGGGGTCGTGCCCAGCGGACACGGGGGCGTGGTCAACTAATGCAGACAAACTGCATTTAATGAAGAAAGAGAAGATGGGTGGACACGGGGCAGTGCCCAATGGACACGGGGCTGTGTCCGGGCTTCTGTGCAGGCTATAAATAGGGGTGCTTGGCTCACTTACAAACCATCCCTTAGCAAACCAGCTCTTTCACACTTCACCCACCCACCACCACCATCACAACCCACATCCACCATCATCATCCATCATACATCATAGAGTGTGTGAGTAGTCTCGGGATCCAAGATTGATCGTAAGAATTCTTGACAATCAAAGGCCATGTTTGCCTAAGTCTCTTACATCACTTGGTGAAGACAAGTGTTTAGTGTAATACTTTTTATTTTTAATCTTTTCGCACTTTTTATTTGGTTATGTATTAATGACTTTAATAACTAGTTTCTTATGTTGAAGGTGAATCTTCCTTATCATTTGTCCGTGGTGTCTTGGCATTATTTTACTGTCTATATAAAATAAAAGATTTTCACCATTCATATCTCCACGGTCTATAGGGAGATATGTTGGCTACCTAGTCGGGGGTTAAGGGAATGGTTTGGTAAGAGTCTTGCCATGTTCAGTGTATAGATCCTGCAAGGACCTGGGTCAAGTTTAGTTGGACCTCCTTCAATACCCACTGGTATTGGATGGCGGGGGTCCGAACTCCTTGATCCCCTCATATGTAAACTACTATTAAAACTTTAACCTGGCTATTTAGGATTGTATCCCTGCTGACTCAAACTACTAAGCCGAGGGTAACGTCACCTTCAAAAGAGGGGCCTACCACATTATGCATTAATACCTTAATTAATTATCTTTCAATAATCCAACCCTTTAGGATTGTATCCTTGCTGACTCAAACTACTGGGTTGAGGGTAACGTCACCTTCAAAAGAGGGGCCTACTACTATAACTAAGATAATCTCTTAAAAAGTGCAAAAGTGCGAAAATAATCAAAGGTTACACTAAAGGCGAGTTGGATCCTAGTGATTCATCTTGTGTATCTGTTTTTATTTTTATTTTTCAGCGTTTTTAGTTTTTATTTTCTGGTTTAAAACCTTTTTCTAAATTTTTTATTTGATTTGACGTTGAGGATAAACCGGTACTAAAAGCTCTTTTGTCCTTGGATGACCTCGGTATCTTACCAACACTATACTACACTCACGATGGGTGCACTTGCCCATATGTGTGTTTGGTGTTAGTAAAATATCGTGTTTTATAAATTTAAAACTTGACTAAAGTGTAAAACGGGCTAAAAATATACATAAAATATATAACCACCACACACGCATCACTTTGACTTTCGGTTTAGACCTAAATGGTCCAGCCATTATTCGAGGCAAATATGGTTACGTGATCGTAATTAGGTAGGTGTTAATTCCTCAAAAGGGCACCTCCTAATTATCATGTTTACTTAGTTAATTGTCGGGTCAAAGTAACTAGTTAAAAAGTCAAACTAGTCAGATTTTCATAAAATAATTAAAACTAATAATGTAGAAGTTATGAACCATGTTTTATCACTTAAATAACTTGGTAAATAGTATAAGAACATGTTTAGACATGTTCAACCTGACAATTCTAAGTATTAAACTCGGTTCGCAACCGAAAGTCGCAAAAGTAGACTTTTGCTTTGACTTTCAGTTCTGACCCGGATTAGCTTAGTTTAGTTATACCTTAGGGTTCCTTTGTGACCATATTATATGTTAGTATAACCCTCTGAGGTTATACTACATGGTCCCTTAGAAATCATAGTACATTGCAATTTCCGTTATTTGCTTAAAAGTTGACAATTATGCCCTTATGTTATAAAAACGAGATTTTTGAAATATAAGTATGTCCACAAAATTTAACATCAGTTTCTGGTCTCAAACTAAAGTTATGCAAGATAGCGTAAAATGAAACTTTTTGTTAATTAAATGACATTTTTAGCATAAATCATATTTAAACCCAAATTTTGGCACCAAACTCATTACCTACTATTTTAATATAATTTTTAGGGAATTTTGGAATTTTTGGTCAAATTTTATACTGACTATAACATAGAGTTCTTGCATGAACTCGGTAATTGACGATCATTTACATGCCAAACCTTTTCCTATTGATGTTATGTATTAAATAGAATATTTTATGTCACACCCCAACCAATGGCAGAAACATTGGAGTGGGACTAGTTCGAGATCGTAAGAGACTTCATAACACTATTTGTTATAATATTTAATTCAACCGATTCATTTCATAATCAAATTGTCAAACATTACAAGGAAATTCAAATAACAACATTGTTCATAACATAAACATGACAAAATTGATACAACACTTTAAACCTAAACGTCTAAGTGAGTATCTAGGCATCATTGCTAATCCATTTCATAGCATCATCAATCCTCAACCTGTAACATGTTTAAAATACAATTCAATGCAAAAGCAAAGGCGAGTATACAAGTTTAAGGATAAGTAAAAGTATAAAAGTTTAAAACGAATCCACATGGTAACTTAGTTTATACAAGATCAACATAACATGGCATGCAATATTTCTAGTCAACCCTTTGTTTACGCAAAATGATATAATTCAACATGACCACTAGTCTACGGGCGGTGCGTTACTCCTATAGCGCTATACATGTCAAATGGAGGCTCGTATAAAGCTAATGACTATAGTATATCACATAAGTATGGTCTACGTATAAGTATCAAGTATAACAAGATAGTATTCATGTATAAGGATTGTTTTCGTGCATTGCATAAAGAATAAGTTAAGTGTGGTTTTATAAATTAACATGTTACACCCCAAAAGTGGTAAACATAAAAAGAGGGTTGCGAGTACACTCACTGTGGTTGCGTATGGAGGTTTCTTGAAATAACGCACGAGTAAAGATTGAGAAATAGATTCCGAATGGATGAAACGGTTAACCTAGATGATAACGATCTTGTTAATTTTCGTAAATCAAGTATAATATTTTAAGGTTTATAAATCCATTTAACTAATTTATTAACATTAAGAAAGAATTAATACTTACTTATGCTTTTGGTTTTATGGCTTTAAATGTAAAGGTAAAAAGATAATAAATAAAATATTGAATTGTTGTGAAAGTTTTGTGATGGAACTTCAATTATTATTCCTCGTAGTAAACTGTTATTAGCTTGAAACATATATTGGTTTTATAAAATAAAAAGAAGGCAGCGAACATTTAGGAGCCGGGTCACGGACCCGTGACCTCCTACTCAATCACGCATAGACCAACCACTGTTCCACATTCGCTGTTTTGTAAAAGCTAGAGTTTTACTTTCATTTATACATCGACCAATAGTAATTTCATCTTCTTCATTGATGAAAAAGAAGGTCGACTATATGTATGTAATTACTCTTAAGTTCAGTTGATTGCATGATGTAGAGAGTCAGAAGCAAATGTGTGTCAACTAGTGTTTTAAACGAAAACGGAAAGGAACAAGAAAATTATAAAGAAGACGCGTTGACGTACTCCAATCGTGAATCTCCATACAGCTTCGGCTAGGGTTATAGTTCCCGATTCCGGCAAGCTTCCGAGTTCCTTCGAAAGCTCCGGTTGGCTCTGGTGTCGTCTTCACGTTCCGGTGGCCCTCCGATGCCCTCGCGAGTGTGGTAACGTGAAGAATAAACTCCACGACTGTTTATATGTGATCGGACAAAATTTGCAAGTCGTTTCGGGTGGTGGTAGCCGATAGCTTTCGATGTGGAGTGTTTCATGTTGTGAAGAAGGAAGGGATGGTGTGTGATGGTGTGAGGGTGTCGAGAGGTGTAGGAGGTGATGGTTGTTCTTGATCGGCGAGAAGGGGGGTCGTAGGGGGTGTTGTGTGGTATCCGAACAGGGTTGTGAGTGGTGGTGGCTGCCGTGGTTGTTCGCGGCGGTTCAAGAAAGAATGGAGAAGGGAGTGGTTTATATGTTTGGAAGCCATGGATGTCGGCTTCCTGTTTTGGGCGGCAACATGAAGTTTCAAAAGGTTCCAATATATTAAGTGTATAACATTAAAGTTGGTAGAACCAACCGATTTCCAAGATACGTCGTATTGGTTATTTGTTTTCAAAATGAAAGTTTTATAATTTGCACAAAGGCACCCTTAAGTTTAAAATTTAGTTAACTAGGTAATTTGACTTGGTTAGGTTATATAACTTAGTTAACTTGTATAATCTAACAACTAACTAGGTTATTCCTTTTTTTTTTTTTTTTATAAAAACAAACAAGACTTTTATTATTAAATAATTTAATTAATTAAACAAATAAAATAAATAACCATATTTATAAACGGATTAAATTAACGATAAAAACCTTCTAACGATTATTTATTTCGCGAAGCTTTCGAGTTTCAAGGATTAGGATCCGAATTTCGTTAGTTTACGAGTTCTAATTAGTTTAACGAGTATCAGTTGTCGATTAATAAAGAATCAGAAATCCTTGGATAATATTTCGCTCAACAATGTGAATTTGATTATCTGATGCACAAAAGTCTCACATGGATACACGAACATGATTAAAATAACTTTGTGTTCATTAAGATCAATAGCCTCGAATTACCGTTGAAATGAGAGTAGATTACAATGAGAGTACAAGTGTCCAAAAATGGAAAGTACAACAAGACTTGCCAAAATAGGAAGGTTACAAAAATGCGAAGCGTTACATTTTAAGCATTCAAGACTGATAAAAATCTCAGAATTTTATAAACATCTCAAATATCGTCAAATATCGACTTTTATGCGAATTAGGCGCATAGTATGGTTTAAAACCATATTTAGCACCTAAGACATGATACTTACTGATTTCATAAATAAATTTTAATATCTTAACAGTAAGTATAATTCTTGAACTCAAATTTCCAATTTGGTCCTTAAAACATATGTGAAATGACCAAAATGCTCCTTCGGTACATAGTTTGGCCATAAATGGTAAACTTCACATATGTAAGATATTTTACTGATGTAACATGATAAAATAATTATTTTTACTGATTATTTTAGAACAGAACCTCAGTTTGCTATTTAACCTCTTTTATAAACTTTAAAATGACCAAAATACCCTTACGGGGCTTAAATTGGTTTTAATTCGTTTTGGGCATAATTGAAGATATCCTACTGATATCACAACATACTTGAAGCATAATAACTTATGGAACTTGTACTTGACTCATCCGGTTACCCGTTATGCTTATACGCGTTCGGTACGGTTTATGTAACTAGTTTGCATAAATTAACCGAAACGGGTCAAACCTCATCATATTTACTTCAAAATCCAGAATGTATTTAGTTCACCCATTTTAGACAAGTTTTCATACTTGTCGGGTCTAAATCACATTCCAATCCGGTCACCGCTTAATCTAGCGTTTCGTACCGTAAACCTTTCTTTAAAACTAACCGGTCTAAGTTACAACTTAAATAAGACCCGTTAGTAATCTCATAGGTTAATAAAAACCTTCATTCCAGATTAGGAGCCCCGGTAAAAGCTACTTGCACTAGTTGAGTACATTATATGGCTGAGTAGATAAATCTTGCATTTAAAATCTCAGGTAAATAATTTTAACTTATTTTCCCTTATACGGGCTTGGGATATGGTAAATTATTACCGCTTGGTCGGGTATTGAATATTTAATCGATTAGTGGTTAAATCATTTAGAGAACCCGTTTTAGTCTGTCTTGTTTGATACAAAGCTTTTGGGGGTTAATGACCGTGTCGTGGATATCCTTGGCATCATTTAAATGCAAATGGCCACGACCTATGTCACACCCTGGCTTTGCGGAAGCGTGGGTTTATTTGGTGTGACTTCTTAATACCATAGCTTAATCACAACAAAGCTATATGAAAATAAAACCATGCAGATCATCCATTGATTTATGTTTGAAAAATAAAATACCACAACATTGTCTTAATGCGTTGACACATACAACGGAAATTACAACCTAATAACATGAAAACATTGTTTGAAATACACAACCACAAACTTAAGATAGACGTAGTTTAAGAACTGTGACTCGTCCAGGTAAAAGCCACAACCCCTAAACTCGGATGATCCCATAACTCTACGCAGCGTGAAAACGTAGCATACCGTGCCAGATCCTTTGTTCCCTGAAATACATGTAAGTTGAAAAATCAACATAAAGTTGAGCGAGTTCATGTGAAAGTGAGTATGTAAAACCTTGAAAGTACGTCCCAATGTAAAAAGGTTTAAGTACGTCCCGAAGTAAAAATGTCCCTGGTATGTAGCAATAAGGAAAAAGATATCACCATTGGGTTGCAAAGCCAATGATATGTGTGAAGTGATGCAGGAAGACTCAACCCTAGCGGGTTATTTCCAGTAGTGCCAGTTGGAGGGTTATTTCCAGTAGTGCCATTGTTGTGCTTAGAGCGGAGGGCTTCATGTCGTGCAATTGCCTGTGAGATGCGTTCTTGCAGCTCGGCTTCTGTCCTTGGCAACATACTGGTGTATGTGCCACGTCTGGGTGACATTCTCTTCTGTCGAAGAAGTATGAAGTGGGTTAGACAACATTTCAATTGTCTATGAGATATACAGCACCATAAGCCATCATGTAATCACCCAATTTCACACGTATATATACTCAATGTATGAGCGAGGAAATAATTTCTGAGCCTTCACATAGGCTTGCCAAATTGGCTTATTGCTTGTAATAGAATGAACTCGAGGCTACATCGCCTTGGTCATTCGTGTTTTAATTATTTCCTGCTACATTGGTTTTCATTAGCTTGACCCGCAGAGTCCACCAGGATTTCTGTGCACTACAAGTCGTTATTACGTGGGCCCCCGTAATAATAAATTGTCTTGCACAGTTACCCCAATTTTCTCTCGTCCAAGCAGATGATCAATCAAGGAGCAACAGCAGGTGCATCGGCATGAACAGGGTCATGCTCCAATGCGGGGTCAGGAGCAATGCCTGGCTCAGGGGCCACAGCCGGCTCCGGATCAACAAACTCCATCTCAAAATCAGCGGGATCAGCGAACATGGGATCAACGGGGTCAACAGGGTCCTCCATGGGCTGATCTAGGTGGATAAACTCAACCTCCTGGTCTGGATCATAACCAGGTGGAAAAACGGGGTCTGAATCATCATTAATGTCATGATCGATCGCAAAACTAGGGGCAGGGGCAGGTGCAGCGGACGATGCTCTATCAGGGTCTATATCATACGAATAGTGTTGCGCGCCCGGCGCGTGTGATGGTGCAGATGCCACAGACTCGAAAGAGTCTGGGACAGGTGAATGGATAGGTGCCTCCTCTGTAGGAGCATCTGCGAGAAGTAAGAGATCGCCAGCAGCTATGTGGGCCTCGCCCTCAAAGTCATCCTCTAATGGATCCTCGTCAAACAAGTCGACGTCGTCGTCAGCGACTATGTCAAGGGGCATGTCGATAACAGGATAAGCTGCAAGAGGTATAGGAGCAGGGATCACCGCAAGCGGCAAATCCCCAGCGATAGGGCCATCAGCGGGCTCAGCAACGGCATCGGGCAGCGCGAATGGCTGAAAATCGTCGTCGTCCGTGCTGGTGGTGTCCGAAGTGTGTACCTCGCGCTCTGATGACACTCTGTCATCCGATACTATGGGCATGGGGTCAGTGGTGTCTGACTCTCCTGTGCCGGATGAGGGCATATCGTCTGTAACACAAACACACATATGCACAAATAATCAATCATATAGTCTGATAAACATATTAGTCACCAATAAACAATCAAATAGCTCTCCTAGTCCCACTAGCCTCCCAGCCTCTCAGACTGAATCTCCTAGTCCCACTAGACAATTCTCTCAGCCTCCCAGACTGACTCCCTAGTCCCACTAGCCAAGTCTCTCAGCCTCCCAGACTGACTCCCTAGTCCCACTAAACAACTCTCTCAGCCTCCCAGACTGACTCCCTAGTCCCACTAGACAACTCTCTCAGCCTCCCAGACTGACTCCCTAGTCCCACTAGACAATTCTCTCAGCCTCCCAGACTGTGCCATAACTAACAAATAAATGTGCTCAACATTTGGTTGTAAACACGTTTTGTGACCTGGATCTGGACTTAAGTGGTATGCAGTGTAAAAATGTTTTCGTGAGAGCCCTAGTGATCATAGTCTAGACTCGAGAAGGAATCCTAGTTCGCTATTATCAGAGCACTGATACCAAGCTGTCACACCCTGGCTTTGCGGAAGCGTGGGTTTATTTGGTGTGACTTCTTAATACCATAGCTTAATCACAATAAAGCTATATGAAAATAAAACCATGCAGATCATCCATTGATTTATGTTTGAAAAATAAAATACCACAACATTGTCTTAATGCGTTGACACATACAACGGAAATTACAACCTAATAACATGAAAACATTGTTTGAAATACACAACCACAAACTTAAGATAGACGTAGTTTAAGAACTGTGACTCGTCCAGGTAAAAGCCATAACCTCTAAACTCGGATGATCACATAACTCTACGCAGCGTGAAAACGTAGCATACCGTGCCAGATCCTTAGTTCCCTGAAATACATGTAAGTTGAAAAATCAACATAAAGTTGAGCGAGTTCATGTGAAAGTGAGTATGTAAAACCTTTAAAGTACGTCCCAATGTAAAAAGGTTTAAGTACGTCCCGAAGTAAAAATGTCCCTGGTATGTAGCAATAAGGAAAAAGAGATCACCATTGGGTTGCAAAGCCAATGATATGTGTGAAGTGATGCAGGAAGACTCAACCCTAGCGGATTTGTGCGTTGGGTACTTAGTCACCACCTGGTCCATTAAGCGGGCTCAGGAGTGGGGCTCGCTACACCCAAATAGATCTATCACTAATGTCCCTCGGTCCTACACGAGGATTAATGGCCTCAAGTTGCGCCTACTCACTCACATGATCTGTACGTCCTAACCCTCCTTAAGCTAACCATACCATGTAAAAAGTATTCGTAATCATAGTAACATGTATTTCACCCCCGAAGTATAAAAACTGAAAACAGTTAAGAGAAAAGGGGGACATGAACTCACCGTAGTGCGTCTCTAACTAGAAATCTCCCGGTCAACCTGCTGTGCGACGACCTACACGTACTAACTTCTATTAGACGGACGACCGTGCCTTAGCTTAAGGTTTAATGTCTTTGGGAAATAGT
Source organism: Helianthus tuberosus (assembly GCA_030545235.1). Classification (NCBI taxonomy): domain Eukaryota; kingdom Viridiplantae; phylum Streptophyta; class Magnoliopsida; order Asterales; family Asteraceae; genus Helianthus; species Helianthus tuberosus. Next base: position 12,629 of record JARYGA010001351.1, on the reverse strand, counting down.
TAGGCAACTATTTCGTAATTATACTTCGTAATTATTTGGTAAATATATTCCTTCCCAAGGATGGGGGTTTTAATACATGTGCGTTCGTAACTACGAAATATATTATTAAGTCTCACTTAATGTAATATATTTTATTTCATTTGCCCAAAATACTTTATTCCCAAACTATGAATATTTTTCCCAAAAATATTATATTTTATTCCATATAATTTTCCAAAATAATATCCTTGTCAAAATACACACTTATGAGTATTTTCTGAAAATACGTAAGTTACGTTGTAAGGTTCGGGTGGTATAAATAATACCGGTGTAACTTAGACACTTATTTGTGAAGGCGTTCGTATTATTTTGGAGCCGTTAATATTCAGTGTATTCTAGTAATATTATTTTTACTCTAAAAATAATATTTGTATAATTCACAAAATAATCATAAAAATACACAAGTGCTATTATGAAAAATATATATTCTAAATATATATTTAACAAGTTTTATTTGTGAAAATCCCACCTCCGACACTTGGTTATTTTGTAATAAAAATCATGGCGAAATTTGTTTGGAAAATCAAGTTAAAAATATGTTCATAACACTTGTCGTAAAAATATTTTTCCAAGTGTTATATTTTTAGAAAAATTTTGCCAGAGTTTCCTCTGTAACTGGAGGTGGCCACGCTTTCAAGCGTATCATTTTCTTTTATAAATTCAACCAACAATGTTCCCAACATGAACAATCACTATTTCAACATCAAACTAGTCAAAAATATACATAGACCGCAACCACATGAACTTGTAGTTTGTGTAAACGTAGGTAGTAACCTTCCATTATCTTCCCTAGATCTTTCTATTTTTATAAATGAAATCGGTTTCTTAACAATCTTATTTTTAAAGAAAGTGTAAGTTTACAACTTCTTGTCAAAAATCTCAAAAATAATTCTTTGTTAAAACCTCTCGTTACACAAGTGTCTACACACTTGTTTGTTCACAAAAACACCTTTAGTTTAGGAAAGATCCGGTTTTAAAACATGGTTTCGTCTTACAGTTGGTTCTTCGAAAATACCACTTGTAGATCTTTAGATCTACTAGTTTTGGACTCTATTTTATAAAAAAAAAAATTCTTTTACACAAGTTCATATTAATAAGTAGTAGTGTTCGTCATCTAATCATTTTTCACACTTAAACATACACTAGTTCATGTTCCATGAACATGACTTAGCCGGGTTAGATGACGATCCGAACTACTACTAGCATCAAACAACATAAAAGAACCATAACAAAACAAGATCCAAGAGTTTTACACTAATATTCATTCTTTAACCACCATGTTTATTATTTTTAGTAGACTTTTAAGTTTTGATCTCTAGTGTTTATGATTTTTATCCGACAAAAATCTTATTAACCACTTTAGAATAGATCAAGAAGGCGTTTAGAGTCACTTACTACTAGCTCGAGGCTAGGGAAGAAACTAGACGAAAAACGAGTGGTTAAAAGCGTTGTGGTGAGGTCCTTGCGATTCCGTATACACCGAGCCTCCTTATGCGTGATCCTTCACCTTTGTAAGTATGTGGTTTTGCTAGAACAATATTGAATGATGATGATGGGAATGTGGGTGCTCCCGGCCGAAGTATCGAAGAGAAGGGAAAAGAAATGCAAACTTTGTTAAGTAATTTGTGTAAGTCATGTTTATCCTTTAAGCTCTTCTTATAACCATCCATATTCATTTATCCATCATACAATATGTAGGCTAGATTTTTGACAACTAAATATAATATTAAAAAAAAAAGAAAAAGATATGTGGTGGTTGTCCACAAGGGAACCGAGTTCGGTCCAAGGGAGGGGCTATTTAGTTGGGATTTAACCATTAAGTTAAGTAACTAGTTAATTTAGTTAGGTGTTTAATTAGTGTATTAAGTGGGTTGTAATTTATAACGGGTGTTAGGGTACTCGGGAACCCTAACTGACTCAGAAAAGGAAAAAAATAGTGTCAGTGACAATATTTTTATGTTCCGGGTAAAGTCCGGTTGTTCGTTTTGATATTGATCCGTTAAAGTGTTTAGTAAGCATTTAAAGTGTCGTTAATATTATTTTTAGTGACCCATTAATTCACCAACACTTTGGAAAGTGTCTAGTAATATTTTTCTCATATTTTGGCACTTTATTAGTTAGCTTAAATGCTGAATTTTTATTTAAAGTGCTGAATTTTGTACTTAAAGTACGTTTTAGGCACATCCGGTCATTATAAATATCACCTAGTGACGCAGTTCTACAATCCTCAACTCCCTACACTCCCTACTAGTGTAGTAATCTATTCCCGGCTCATACTGGCCTCAGAGACAGTAACTGTCTGATGCTGGCTATGTCAGCATGTTTACTGGGTATCCCGTATAGTGTGCTCACTGTGCTTTTGTGCATCCAGGTTGTCACTAAGGTTTGTGCGTAAATAATAGAGTGACAGTATAAGATGTGATGCATGAGTACGTATGTATCAGAAATCAGTAAGCAGTTTAATCATAGTTGTAAGCAAGCACAGTAATTAAGCAGTAATTAAATATTAATTAATTCGTACGGATACCTGGTTTGGTGAGGGTTGTCACAACCTAAGCACGGGGTGTAGGCATACACCTGACAGTTACGATACGGTTTCTTTTCCCCAAAAATGGAATTAAGATATAAGATATAATCCACACGTGAGGATAACTCCTTGTGGACTATATTAGTGGTGTGTTAATTAATCATGATTCGGCTTCTATCCCGGGCCCTGAACGTACGACAAACATGTAAATATGTATACAATATTATTTTATATAATTATCCCAAGTTATAAAATAATATTTGTGCGTTGTGCATTTAAATCAATTTTCTTAAATGTTTTCAAAAGAGTCAGTTAATTGTATTTACCAGTGTAAGCTGACGTATTTTCAAAAGTCTAATGCTCGTAATTGGCTGGGAGCTTCTTGGTGTTAATAAAGGATCTTGCAAATCCTTAGGATGCCCTAAAGTCTGCTAAACTTCGTTTTGTACATTTTATGAAAGATCCGCCTGCGGATTTAATATTACAAGTTCGTCTGTACCTAATACTTTTATATTTTCAGACATTTGGGTTTGTAATAATATTTTATATTCCAAGACTTCCGTTGTGTTATTCTGTGTATGTTTGACCATGACGATACCAATCTTACGTCACGATACTCCCCATCGGGCCCACCGGGCTGAGCTGTAAATATTGGGGTGTGACAACGGTGGTGTTTTGGGGTCGCCGGTCTTCATCTTCATCAGAGATGAAGAAAAGAGAGATTCTCTGGTATTTTCAAAAGTTGAAAATGAAGAAAGAGAGAGAGAGGGGAAAGTGATATATGAGAGAGGTATTAAGAAAGTCAGATGACTTTAAATGAAGAGAGAGAGAGGGATTGGACATTTGAAGGAAATGACCAAATTACCCATTATTCTGATTGGTTGAGAGTGATTCTTGCGGTTCTTATAACTAGGGATGGTTTCTATTTTAGCAGCTATATATATATATATATATACATATATATGGGGGTAGGGTTCATTTGATAACCGCTCTTATTGCGAGAACCACGAGAACCAATGTAAACATAACAAAATAAATTCACCCACCACTACCCAAAACCTAAACACCCACCCTCACCCCACCAGAACCGAAAAACGTACACACCCCCCACCCCACTCTTTAAAAAAAACTATACATCACCAAAAACCCTAACCCCCCCCCCCCCCCCCCGCACCCAACCCAAGAAAAAATGCTAATAACTAAACCATAAAGCTAAACCCCACAACTAAATGCGAAAAGAGTTTTTTTTATATTTTTATTAAAAATCACTAAATTTCGTTATTAAAAAATTGAACAAAAAGTACCGATGCACATGTGCATGTATACGCATGCACATGGCAACGGTACTTTTGTTCAGTTTTTTATATAAAAACACTAGTTTTCGTCACTAAAAACATTAAAAAAATGAACAACAGTACCACTGCACATGTGCGTATGCCCTTTAGTGATGAAATTTAGCGTTTTTTATTAGCAAAATAATTATTTTTGTGTGTTTTTAATTTTTTTAGGTTTTTTTGTTTGTGTTCACATTGGTTCTCGTGGTTATCACAATAAATGGTGGTTTTTAACGGATAATTTCCTATATATATATATATATATAGGGGATGGATCCACTAAAAAGTGGATTTTGCATAAGTAGCCTAAGAACGATTATGATGATAACATGTGACACTCCTAATAAGTAGGAATGAAGGACATTTTGGCCCTTATAAATATGAGTGAAAATGACATGTGTCACTCCTTTTGTTTTTTAAAAATACAACAAAAAAAATCTAGTACAAAAAATATAGCACAAAAAATGTAGCACAAAAAATATAGCACAAAAAAATCTAGTACAAAAAAATACAGCACAAAAAAATTCAGCAAAAAATGTAGTACAAAAAATCCAGCACAAAAAATTGAGAAAAAAAATTTAAGACAAAAAAAATTAGCACAAAAAAATTTAGCACAAAAATATAGTACAAAAATCCAGCATAAAAAATGTTATATAACATAGAAATACAACACATTTTAGTGGGTTTTTTTAGTCTTCAAATTTTATATAGCAATATGGTACTCAAATTAAAGATAAAAAGACGCTCGATTTTACGGTGAAATTTTTATGAAAAAATAATGTCGTATAAAAAAGTTATGAACGTTTAAAAAATGCAGGTGGAATATGCATGTGCCTTGCATATGGAGAGAGAAAGTCCATAAGGGTAGAGGGTATAATCCTCGGGGACTTGTGCGGGGAGGGTATGTCACCGATCGGTGACTATACCGTGTGTTTGTGGGTATTCGGTGAGGAGGAGAGAGGGTGGGTATTTCGGTGAGTGTTTACCGAAAATGGGGGAGAGAGAGTAATTGAGAAAATGGTGGGTCCCAACCCCTTTTAACCAATCACATTTTTTTTTATTTTTTAACCTACTCAAACACCCTCGGGTGTTTGACTATACCCTCTGATTGAGTGCAAAATGGGGAGTTGACATGACATAATATTATTGGGTAGGATTTCACTCAAACACCCTAAGATGTTTGACTATACCCTCCACCCAAATAGGATTTTCTCAAAATACCCTTGCACTCATCCTTTCTCCTACACTTTCATCTTAGCCATTGATTTGAAAAATGAATGGTTAAGATTTCTTCTCATCCTACTTAGGCAAAATAAACTTTTTATTTGATTTTACCCCTATATATATATATATTGTAATATTTATATACATGTAGCTAGAGGTGAAAAAAACCGGCTTGGAGATTGAAATCAGCCAACCCGACCTGGTTCTGGTTCCGGTTCCAAACCGGTACCCCTAAATTGGTTCATGTTGAAATCAAACCCATAGGTTCAAACCGGTCCTTCTCCCCCGCCCAAAAGGCCAAACCGAATCAGTTTTTAATCAAACTGGTTCGAATCTGATGCAAAAAAAACAACGATTTAAAACGAATGCCTACCATTTGAATTTCTATGATAATGATGGTGCAGAACATGGAAGTGCTGCTAAAGATGGGAGAGTTTACTGGCATATTTTCTGAAGCACGCCCGCCTGGAATATATAAACCGGATTATATCGATGTCTTATATGCCTTTTATCATGAACGAAAACCTGATATGGTCACTTGCCCTCCGACTCCTGAGTGGAAACGATCTTCTGAATTTGATCTGAATGGAGAGGCGATACCGGATGAAGATGATGATGGAGAAACAACTTTTTAAAAAAGGTTACAGTGCTAAGTGGCACAAATGGTATATTTAGGGGCTGTTTGTTTACATCTGAATGGATTCATTCAGAGCCACCCTCTGAATCGGTCAGAGGCTTGATTGTTTGGTTCACAAAAACTTCACATCTGAATGGAACCATTCAGATCTGAATGGTTCAGACTTGAAAAGTAGCTGAATGAAAATTGTGACTTGATTACCCCTTGTGACATACAGTGCCGGATTCATATAATCGAGTTGTGGCTAATAATCGAGTTGTCCACTGAACATGTTCTCATATATTTAATATAATAATAATCATTTAGTATTTAGTTTTTTTTATAGGGATAAAAATGTCATTTTACACAGTCATTCAGATGTATAACCAAACAGCACTTTACTGGTTCAGCACTTATTGGTTCAGAGCCTCTTACCCATTCAGACCTCTTATTCATTCAGCACTTATTGGTTCAGATGTTGCCAAACAGCCCCTTAGTGTGATTTTCATATGATTATTTAGCTAGATTGGGGCGCTGTTTGGTGAGTGGGTCAACTTGGTTAACTGGGTCAGACACGGTATGGTCAAACCATCAAACGTTTTGGGTATTTTTTCATTTGAATATAATATTATACCATAAGTTAATGAAACCCATATAATATATATGTACGATATCATGGATTCATGGGCCACCACAAGTAATATTCGCATACTTAAAATACCAATGGTCACTTGGGGAGGACCATAAGCCCAAGGAAGCTTTTGTTTATTTTTAAAAAAACATTTTAATAGAATTCTATAGTTATTATTAAAGTCATAGAATTCAACGAATGTCATTTTTTTGCATGCTTAAAAATTGCAGATAAGAGCCAGGGGCATTTAGAACACCGAGTTCATGCTGCCATTAACAAATTTGCAGACCTTGGGTTAAGATTACTTGCTGTAGTATATGTAATATTCGGAAATTTTAAATAAAAAAAATAACAATATAACAAAAATAAATAAAAGTCTAAAGAGATTTGATAATTAATTGTAGGTTAAATTATTTACACCTTGCTAATTGATGTGTATATGTGACGTTATGGTATGGAAAAAAAAAGTAATAAGGAAACATGTATAAGAAAATATGGAATTTGAATCTCAAATTCAATTTGTTTGTAACCGACAAAAATCATTTCCATCTTAATTCCTTGTTTCTCGTACACAAGCACTAGTATTATTTTTGTATTTTCAAGAATCATTGTCGTAGAACTCGTTGTTCATCAAAGGAAAACCTTAAAACGATTCCATCGGAATGGCTTCTGAATAAGTTCTTTCGAGTTTCCGTCAAGCCGCAACCCTCTATTTCACTTAACCTATACACGATCAGGTCGCATCACCATTCATCGCCGCTGTCGGGTTTCACACCACCGTAGCACCTTTGTTTGCGGGAGTTTTGTCACACCGCACTACCTTTCGCAACCACAACTAATCATCCCCGCTGTCATCGGCCGGTTCACGAGTAACTACCATCGGTGCGAACCAAGTCGCCAATGTCATGATCAACCATCCCACCACCGCAACTAATTGCCGACGCCTCCGCTGGTTCGAATCGCCTTCTTCGCAACATGGGCAACCGCGAATCAGGTGTGACCACCGTTTGCCATCATTGCCGCCTTCGGTCACCATGAACCGCCACTGCCGCCGTCTTGTTCCTTCTGATCATTTGAGGTTCGCAAAAGTTTTGAGGACGACTCGATTTAATTATGGATTCCTTTGCTTTGCTTGCTAATCTAAGGTACGGATTCTGTTTCGTTTACATAATAGTATAATTTTATTTTCGTTACTCTTGGTACGGATTCTTTGGTCTTCTCATCAGAGTATTTTTTATCATATCCGTTACTTTGCAGTACGGATTTTGTTTGTTTCCGTTAGTTGCTTCATTTCGCATTTATTATTTGAGAAGTTCATAGTAGCATGCAATAGACTTTAGCAGTTGTAATCATTGTTGCATGTTCTTGTTAGCTTTAATTGTTGTACTCTGTCACCCGAGCATGTTTGGTTTGGTTTGGTTTGGTTCGGTTCGGTTTGGTTTGGTTTGGTTTGGTTTGTGGAGATGGAACAAGGGGCGTACACCATACTCACCGTCTCATAGGTGCATGGACTAGCTAGTTGTGTACCTGTTTGGTTGTTTAGGCTCGTGGGTGTTTCCGTCTCACGTGACTTGGTTTGTTATTATTTGTAGTCACGTATTCTGATATATGTTTCTGATCTGATATGTTTATAATATTGTCTGGTATGCTTTGTATGTCTGATTTTGTTTTGCCTCAGATTATGTTCAGTATTTGTTCAAGTGTCAGTTTTGGTTTTGTGTTCAAAAATTTCTTATTTCTTTCTTTATGTCCTCTCTTTACTTGTACTATTTGATTTTTCCGTTACTGGGCAACCTTTGGCTCAGCCGTAGTTTTCTTTGTTGTGTTTTCTTATTTGTTGACAGGTAATCCGGGGAATGTTGGGAACTAGTGATGATGAGAGTAAAATGCGGTTCAAGAATAAAGACTTTTATTTATTTCAACTTTTTGAATTAATTAATACTTAGGATTCTTGGTTTGTTTTAAGACTTTGTTTATCTTTCGAATTCAACTTTTCTTCGTTCAATGGATTGTGTTTGGTTTTTGATATCTATGATAGTGACACGTCAGCCCTATCCGGGTTGGGGTGTTACAGTATACCAGGTGACTTATGAGTCAAAATAAGATGTTTTTTTTCCTTTTTATTTATTATTATGTTCAGGTTTTGATTGTTGGTTGTGTTTTTTTTTAATGGGAAGTTCTAGAGGGAGGGATAAAAAGAGAGTCCAGCAGGATCATGGCAGTTTATCGGGCTAATGCTGCTCTTTGATCCACCACGTCATGTTAGTGTCAAGACGATACATAGGGCTTTGAATCTTGGAGTAAACATTAAAATGATTACAGGTGCATTACGATTTTAAGTTTCGATTGACTTTTTGAAGTCAAACATATTACTTTGAATAAATATTGTTCCTTTGAATTTTTGAAAATAATGTGATAATAACAAGTGTACAGACGTAAAATGTCAATATTCACCAACTAGAAAGGTTTTAGTGTTAAATGCTAAAAAAATCCATTTCGATATCGGTTTTAAACGATACTAGGTTTGACCTCAAAAGCAATTTTTGTAAGAGAGCTAGCAATGGTCCTTTCAGTAGTTCCATCGACATTGTTTAAGTTCGTACCCATTTATAGGCCGGTTTGGGTTTTTTAAATCTCAAACGGGTCAAATAGAAGGCAACTAGAAGCAAAACGGGTCAAATTTGCCCAAAACGAATTTTTGTGTGTACAACTTCCTAATTGTTATTATTTATAACAATATAGTTTTGTAATTATAGTTGGCACATTAGCTGTCTATAAAAGATGTAAAATAAGTGCTTCGGGTCGACTTGATCGTTTTTAACCTGCACTAAAAGTTACTTTGGAATAGGGGATCAACTGCCAATCCAGAAAGAAGCCATGTAGCCTTCTTCAGCTTTGCTTGGTCGACGAGTCAATTGTCGCTTTACTCATCGATGAAGTCACAGAAAAAACCTATGATTTTGTGGTTGTTTTTGCCAGGTACGTTTTTCCGCATTTCAACTAATCAAGTCTAAAACGACACGGGTCACGTTGGCATTTATTTATTCAGTTGATTCTTTTTCCTCTCGGCATACGCACTACTTCTTGTATGTTACTATCACAGGCATGCAAAGGAAATGTTTTCCCAGGTATGCCTTTCCCCATTTCATTTGATATTCTGGTCTAAATATTGTGTTTTTAAACTATATCCACATTCTGACTTCTCTCTACAATCTATCAGAGGACCTAGAGGGGCCATATTATTCTTCAAAAAAGATCATGTTTTGGGAATTGAATTAGAATCTACCATTAACAATGTTTTTTTCCCAGTCTGCAGGTTAGTTCTTAATTTCTATTGTGTGATCATGGTTATGGGCAAGGTGGTCTTTTTCTAGCCTTACCTGTATGTTTTGTTATTAAAACAAATGACCTTAAAAAGGTAGTCTTGTAGTTTGCTTGAAGCAGACTCGATCTCGAGAATTCAAAGCTAACTAGAACCAGGTTTATTTCCATCTTATTTGGTTAGCATCACAAGAAGCAACCGTTAGAATTTTCTACTGGTTCAGTGGTTTATCATGGTGCTCTTGCAGATTGTTTCTAATTGTGGAGCTCTTGCTAAATGATTGTTGGAGCTAGAATACACATTGGCCTTCTTGAATGTGATAGATTGGAGAACAAGCTTGAAACAAAGAGCTGGCTTTCTACATTTATTTTATAGAGTTGTAATGACTTGGGAGATAAACTAAAAACTGAAATGATGTTATAGTGGGTATACTTTTTTTTTTGCGAAATACATACAAGTGTGGCCATTATGAATTCTAATATTGCTAAACATATTGAATCAATAGCATGCTCAGTTAGGTGGGCATTATGAACTCTCAGATTTGATTTACTGACTAATATTGATCTATTTTTATGGTCAAACACTTAAGAGCTCAAATACTATTTCTTAAGTTTTTAATCTATTTGTTACTCTTATTTACTGACTAATAATAATATATTTTTTATGGTCAAACACTTAAAAAATCAAATACCCTTTCCTATTTTTTTTTAAATCTATTTGTTTCTCTTAAAAAGGCTTTAATATGAGGTTAACGAGTTTGGGGATTCTTATTTGATTTCAAGTCAATTGATACTTCAACTTTTTATTTGTCACAAAGTACCTTTTAGTTTACATACGTGTATTTTAAGAAAATCTAACGTGTGTTACGGTATACCTATTACAATATTTTTATTAATTATTAATGTTTTCAGTGAATATTTTAGGTAAGCAAAATATACTATGGTCGCGTATAAACTCGACATTTGAGACACACAATGATGTGTCATTCTTAAAATATGATTTCCTTAAGTTCTTTTAAAAGGATAATTTTTGTGTAGATATTTGTTATTCGTGTCTTCAAATATTTATTTTTAAATTACTATATATATGATTGATATTTTCTTATTCATGTGTTTGTTATTATTAAATCGAGATATGTAAGGCTTATGACGTACTATACTATATATCACTAGAGGATTGATAAACTAACATAAAACGAGTAATGCGTTGTAATTTGTAGACTCTACCACAACGCGTGGGCTCCTAAAAGTAGGAATCACTATATAAATAAAACAAAAGAGATCATCAACCGAAAACTCCACAAAATAGCTAACCCACTTGAAAGCTTTAAAAAAACGAAGTAAAATGTACGGATAATTCTTGTGGTTTAGTCTACATCTTTAGCTAATCACCTCACCCATTTTAGCGCCCCATGGTGCCGCCCTACACATCAATGGGGGCCAACATATCACGAATAAGAAAACTAACTTAAGTATTATACAATATATCACGAAACAACTGATAAACTAATGGTAAACTAACGGATTGGTTTGATTAGTTTTAAGCTTATGTTTGTGCTTTTATTGGCTTGGCGCAGTTTGGTTTGTTTACATCCTGTTAAAACTCTTTAAATCCCCATGACCGGTTTTGAGATACCTTAACCGAAAATTTAGATTTTAGTTATGATCCAACTGAACTGAACCTTCTCATGCACACCCTTAGAATTACTAACAAGTGTTGTGTTTTTCGTTGCACCATTAATTTGGTTTTAGTTATGGCTCAAAATCGAACCGCCCCGTACATAGCCCTAAACTCACCAACCTACGTGATATGTTTCCCGCCGCATCGCGCGGGTAAACGACTAGTATATATATATATATATAAGGGAAAGATCCACTAAAAAGTGGATTTTGCATAAGTAGCCTAAGAACGATTGTGATGATGACATGTGACACTCCTAATAAGTAGGAATGAAGGACATTTTGGCCCTTATAAATATGAGTGAAAATGACATGTGGCACCCCTTTTGTTTTTTAAAAATACAAAAAAAAAATCTAGTACAAAAAAATCTAGCACAAAAAATCTAGTACAAAAAATATAGCACAAAAATGTAGTACAAAAAATATAGCACAAAAAAATCTAGTACAAAAAAATACAGCACGAAAAAATTCAGCAAAAAATGTAGTACAAAAAAAAAATCCAGCACAAAAAATTGAGAAAAAAAATTTAAGACAAAAAAATTAGCACAAAAATATAGTACAAAAATCCAGCATAAAAAATGTTATACAACATAGAAATACAACACATTTTAGTGGGTTTTTTTAGTCTTCAAATTTTATATAGCAATATGGTACTCAAATTAAAGATAAAAAGACGCTCGATTTTACGGTGAAATTTTTATGAAAAAATAACGTCGTATAAAAAAGTTATGAACGTTTAAAAAATGCAGGTGGAATATGCATGTGTCTTGCATATGGAGAGAGAAAGTCCATAAGGGTAGAGGGTATAATCCTCAGGGACTTGTGCGGGGAGGGTATGTCACTGATCGGTGACTATACCGTGTGTTTGTGGGTATTCGGTGAGGAGGAGAGAGGGTGGGTATTTCGGTGAGTGTTTACCGAAAATGGGGGAGAGAGAGTGATTGAGAAAATGGTGGGTCCCAACCCCTTTTAACCAATCACAATTTTTTTATTTTTTAACCTACTCAAACACCCTAGGGTGTTTGACTATACCCTCTGATTGAGTGTAAAATGGGGAGTTGACATGACATAATATTATTGGGTAGGATTTCACTCAAACACCCTAAGGTGTTTGACTATACCCTCCACCCTAAATAGGATTTTCTCAAAATACCCTTGCACTCATCCTTTCTCCTACACTTTCATCTTAGCCATTGATTTGAAAAATGAATGGTTAAGATTTCTTCTCATCCTACTTAGGCAAAATAAACTTTTTAT